>PVIU01010712.1:0-68560 GCA_004026605.1 Ondatra zibethicus | reverse complement strand
TGTACCTGAAATAATTACACGGAAACTGTATTTATTTAAATACTGCCTGGCCCATTATCTCCAGCCCCTTATTGGCTAACTCTCACATATTATTTTAACCCATTTCCATTAATGTGTATCGCCACTTGAGTTGTGGCTTACCGGCATGAGTCTAACCAATGTCCATCTTGTGCTGGAGAAGCATGGCATCTGCGTCTGCCACACTGCCTTCTCTCTCACAGCATTCTGTTCTGTCTACTCTGCCCACCTAAGGGCTGCCCTATCAAACGGCCAAGGCAGTTTTCTTTATTTAACCAATGAGGGCAATACACAAATAGAAGACCCTCCTACACCATTTCCCCTTTTTCTCTTTAAACAAAAAAGAAAGGCTTTAACTTTAACATAGTAAAATTACATAACAAAACTTATCAAATAAGAATTACAGTTACAACCTATTTTATCTTTTATCATGACAAAAGAAAACTATAACTATACATTCTTTAACTCCATCAAAGACTCCAGAAGGATAAAATATTACCTAAGTAAACAAGAAATAAGCAACTTTCAAACTCTAGAAATGACAGAGACATCTCGTTGCCTGGACAGTCACCCAAAGTTCCTCTGTACCATTGGGACATCCATCTTTAGCCTACAGGCCCATAGTATTCAGTAGACATTTCCATGATGCAGGAAAATTTAAAGACAGTTCAGTTACTTTCTTCTGTATCCTGCAGAATGTCTCACAGACTCTTTCATGAAGCAGGAACCCTGAAGGATCATCTCACCTTTAGGCAAGTTCAGTAGTCCTCTCTCTGTGGGTTCTTTGTGTCCAGTTTATGCAACAGTCCAGGCAAGAGCAGTTTCTTGCCCAAATGGCAAACCAACTCCATAAGAAGTCTCTTCAATGCCCATCTTCCTCTTGAAGTAGCTGGTGCTGCCAGGAGCAGATGTGTCTCATTGTCATGAAAAGTCCTAAGTTATTAAAACATTAAATGCCATGTTCTGTAGTCTTTGAAAGATATGAAGAATGCCTATCTGAAATATATCTATGCACATCTAGAAAATCTAACATGACTACAAACTTGACTATATCAATGACTATCCATTAACAACCTATATTTTCTAATTATACATTATATTTTTAAATGAATTACACAATCACAATACCTTAAACAAGATCAGAAATACATGTATATAACAACATTGACCTTAAATTTATATCAATAAAGCAAAATTTATACCAATGTAAATTATCCATATCTATATCATCTCCCCCCTTAAATTTAAATTTAAAGAACATTTATAAACAATATTTGGGAATATGGGCGTCCGCAGGCGTAGAGCTGGGTGTTTACAGGCAGTTTGACACTAGATACATTTTGCAGCGTAACAGTCGATTCACGCCTAGGGTCTTCCCAGCCATGGGTTCTCGGCCAAATTTACAATATCAGCCATGAGTTTCAGCTGTAGAGCAGGCCTTAAATCCAATTGGAAAGTGGTTGCTTACCCCTTTACAGAAATGTCACTATTGCACCTATGGGTATATCTCGTCAAGCCAATTGGTTGGTTTTGTTTTACATGGATTCTAAGGATTTAACTCGGGGTCTTAATGTTTGCAGGGCTTTACCCACCAAGAAGTTAGTGCCCCCACCATGAGACTCTTATCACTGAGTTACTCTCTTCTCTCTTCTTCGTTGTCCACAGTAAGTGAAACACCACAAAGACAGAAAGAACCCAAAGCCAGAAACTTGGCAAGAGAGAAACCCCATGTAGCTGGCCCACCATCCATGTGTCTTGACACCCATTGTTCTCACCCTCTGCCCTGCACTTTCTCCAACCAGTTAGTACCTTTTAGTGTTGGGAGGAAGAGGGCATATGTCCCTCATGGTGTCTGTGGCGGTCAGAGGATAATTTTGTGGAGTTGGTTCTCTCCTTCCACCTTTACAAAAGTTCCAGGGACCAAGCTGAGGCTGCCAGACTTGATGGCAAGCTCCTTTACCCACTGAGACATCTTCCTGGCCCTGGATCCAATCATTTTGCCCAGTGGGATTAAGCCATCATATTGATGGTAGCATCACTTCCCTTCCTTCCCTACAGATGGCTGTGAGTGTCATGCAGGAGCAATGCTTAATTCATGCTCCGCCGTGTCTATCACCGCCTGCTCCAAACAGTCCTACCGCAGCCTGTCCCTGTGCGCATCTGCTTCTCATCTCACTCAGTGGGGACACCACAGGCAGAACGCGGGGTCCAATCTGGAGCCGGCCTCGTAGAAAGAAGAATCCCCCCAAATCCTACTCACTCTCCAACTGGAACAGCTCATGAAAAAGAAACTGCTGTGATTTGGGTCAGGCAAATGGGGTGCAGCAACGGCACCAACCACAGAGTGAGACGCTAATTTCTCTAATTGACAGGGAGCCTCCATCGTTTCAGAGCGTGCCGGGGTTTCCGCAAGGAAACCAGGCCAATTTCTTCCACTATTTACAATGTCACCACGAATTTTGAAATGAGTTTTTTCTCTGGGCTCAATGTGGGAAATGCTGGTCCCTGACTTCTGGGGGGCGGCTCATTGCTGGGAAGCTGGATGGCTTTCTAGAACCAAAATGAGCTTTTCAATAGCAGCTCCCTCAAGGATAGAACAAAGAGAAACAGGCCTGCCTTCCTCAGGGCTACAAGCCAGAAGAGGAGGCTGAGAGGCAAGCTGGACCTTCCTTTCACATCTTCAGTTTCTCAGCACGGCACACAGGGGCCGAAGAGCACTACACAGCAGCGATATTGACGCCTGCCCTGTCTTGATCAGAGACTTGTGGTGTGACCTGGGGAGATAGTGTGCTTGCCATGTAAGTATGAAGACCTGAGTTCAAATCCCAAGCCAGGTATGGTGTGGTGCCCTTATAACGCTAGTCCTGGGAAGGAGAGACAGGATGCTCCCTGGACTTTTCTGAACACCTTGACAAATTGATGAATGACCCTTGTTCAACAAATTACCTGGAGAGTGATAGAGAGTGACACGCAACAACCAGCTCTAGCTTCTACATGTGTGTGTACACATACATGCAACATACGCCCCCCCACCCACAAATATAAATGCAGTCCTGAACACACAGAGACAGACCGACAGACAGACTTATGGTATGGGTAAGATAGCTGATAATTTACTTTCACCCAGACACCCACTCTTCTCTGTTACATTACCCTACTTATTCTCTTCCCAGAACTTTACCATAACCTATAAGCCCTGGTCTCACTCTCCCTGCACACTCTGTCTAAGCAAATGTTCTGCCTCAGAACAATCTAGAGAGATCAGGAGCATTCCAGAGCCCTCTAGAGCTTACTGAGAGAACACTTGCCCGGCTTCAATCCTCAGCACCGATCAGTTAATTACTCAATTGAACAACATAAACCCTATTCTTCTCAGAAAGGTTGCTTTGAGTCTTTTTGTCTCTGTGAAATTATTCTCTCCTCCCTACACGCTACCTTTTCCCAGGCAGTTCTTCATGACTTCAGCACAGTTGATAGCTACATAATGCTCACTCGCCTTGCTTAGCTGGGAGGGATGGAAAGTCAGTGATGGCTTCTCTTGTCCTCTGCAAGAGGGCACAAGGCTCCAGAGCCTGCGATTGTTGCCCAATAAGAGACAGCTTTCCCATACAAAACACAAGAGAGTGTGTTCTAGAACAGCAGCATCATACAGCAACAGCAAATCCTCAGACAAGCATGGCCGAAGACGATGTGGGGTCCAGGACTCACTCGGCAAACTTGTCAGGGAGCTGCCTTCCCCTCCTGCCCATTTTATTCATGGGCACAATGGTCATCAGACCCCTGCTGCTGGAAACAAGGATTCATCAAAGGAGTGAATTTACTCCGAGGAGGTGCCTCCCCCACAAGCTGTCCTATATCCTTCCAGGAAGGGCTCCTGGGAGTTAAATGTCCCTTTGATGCATGGGTCATGTTTCACAGGAGACTCTAGGAAGACCAGCCTCAGTGCTCTCTCAACTGTTGTTTGTCTCAACAAGAAGTGAGACAAACACAAGCAAGACCACCAAACGGTCAGCCCGGCTCTCTCAACTTAGGTGAGGTGAGATCCCTGAAGACTGGCTGTGTTTTCTGTCACTCCACTTTCCATCCTCCTGTGGCTGCTAGGAAGCACAGCCCTCCCCGACCCCTGGCCCCAGCCCTCCACTTCCCAGCCCAGCACCATCTCACAGCTGTGACTGTGAATACCGGTTCCCTTCTCTCCATCTCGGTCACCACTTTCTGTTCCCATTATGCCCTGGTCACTTTAGAGTCTTCCTGACAAGAGATGAGAATGCACAACCTGATCCCACAGCCACAGGGCCAGTGTCTAAAGACGAATTAATGAAATAAGCCTCCAGATGGAGACTGCCGACCTAAGCCGATCAGCTTTTGAAAGCAAAATGCACAAATCCCTTTGAGGTGAAGCCATGCAGGGCTGTCAGGTCAGAGGGATGTGGGGTGCTGCTTAGAGTTGTGCCCTCAGTGTGAACTTGACCATGGGATTAGATGTGACAGTGGGCCATGATGCTGAGAGCACAGGGGAGAATCTAGCCATGGGGCTCACGAGCACAGATCTTACTGAGCTTAGGGCCCAGGGCAGGGCCCGGAAAGGAGGCAGGGCTTCCAATTAGCTCACTCTCGTGTGAAGTGTGAGACGCCTGAGGACACACTCATTTTGAATCCTGCTGCCACTGTGCCTACCACACCTTGAATATTCAACAACACGTTGTTTTTCTCTTAATCCTGGGCTTCATTTCCTTCTGACTTTGAGGCATAAAATCATGAAAGCTGGGAAGCATGCTGCATGCGCGCGCATGCGTGTGTGTGTGTGTGTGTGTGTGTGTGTGTGTGTTCAGGTGTGCAGAATGTCTTCCTTAGTCCTATTTTTTGAGGCAGGATCTCTCACTAAACCTGGAGCTCACTTGTATGTGGGTGCTGCAGATCAGTGCCTGGTCTTTATATAGGTGTTGGGAATCAGACTCAGGTCTTGATGCTGGTGTGGCAAGCATTTTATCAACTGAACCACCTCCCCAGACCCTGTATATTGATGTATGTTTCAGAGAGAGACAGATATACAAAGAGATATACAACGAGGGATGGGGAAGAAAGGGGGGGAGAGCACCTGTGGGTTGGGAACCAGAAGACCAAGCCTTTGGGCCCCGCTATTAAGGAGCTGTACCATCTGGACAGACAGAAAGCAGAGGTCTTCCCAAGTCTATTTGGACACTTACTCCTCTGCCTGCTCTCTTAAAGGAGGCCTCTTCTGCCCTCCTTTGCAAGGTGAGGACTATGTGTGAGATGTT
The DNA here is from genome assembly GCA_004026605.1 of Ondatra zibethicus. Lineage (NCBI taxonomy): Eukaryota > Metazoa > Chordata > Mammalia > Rodentia > Cricetidae > Ondatra > Ondatra zibethicus. The sequence goes on along the minus strand of PVIU01010712.1, from coordinate 63,263 downwards.
TACAGTCCTCCCAGGGGCCTACTAGACACAGCTCCCGTTATCTTGAACAAGTCACTATGCCGTTGTATCTCCACAGGCTGAGTTAGAATTTATGAGTGCTTTCAGATACACAGACAGCATCCATCCCTACCATCAAAGTCTCTACCCGTGACAGACATCACTAATGGATCACAGCACTCTCTCCCACTGGGTATGACTGTTGCTTTAAAACTGCTTCCAGGACAATGCTCCAGGCAGCTGCTGCTGGATTTCCAGACATAGCATGGGAATTAAAAACTATTTTTCAATCCTGGAATGAGATCATCTTCAAAGAACAGATCAAAGATTGTGGGGGGCGGGGGAGTCATGAGAAAGAGGAGTCTGCCTTCCTAAAACCGCCTGTGTCATTCCAGGTCCATCTTTAATCAGAACCCTGCCAAACGCATAACTTTGAGATTCCCCCACCCCACCCCGGGACGACGGCTGAGCTGGTTTCCCCTTTGCAGTGTAATTGCAGTGATGAAGTCGTGTGTGCCTAATTGCTGGATACGCCACAAACAGAGCAACCCCACATGTAATTTCAGACTGGCAGAGACTGTAAATTATTCTACATGATAACCCAAAGATGAGAGCAATGTGTGGAAGTGGGAAGGATATTTCAGGGCAACAAGAGGCTGGCTTTTAAGGGGGGGGCAGTGATTCTTAAAATCTCTATACGAAGACGAAGACTGAATCTTAGGCAAAAATAAAACGGTTTCCAAGCTGGCTCTGGAGGTCTGTATGGTCTCATTTGCAGGGACTTTGGTTTCCTTGGGAAATAAGAAGTGACTCCAGAAACTCGCGGTTATCTGTATTCTAGAGGGAAGGGTCTGGACGGTGAGCGTTCGTGAGAACGTAGAATAATGTGCCTGGAGTTGGCTGCCATGGGAGCTCCCCTTAGTGACCAGCACAGCCGCTCTGTCAGCTGCTCTGTCTTCTCTCCCTCCAGGTTCTCATTTTTCTCGGGACATCCCAGTAAAGGATTTCCCTCTGCTCCTGTCTTCCCTAGGCTCTGCCCCTGGACTCATCAAGACATGGGCCGTCATGGCAGTGCTGGGCCCTGGCTTCCTGACTGTAGTTCTTTCTGAGCTTTCTGATTTCTTAAGGAACCCTGATCACTGTCCTAAGCCTTCTAAGGATCCTCTGTTTGTATGGAGGAGCCCGACCCTGTCCAGGTCACCCAGGACCCTGAAAACCATAGGACACCATTCACCTTTTAAAACCATCTGTCTCTTTTTATCTCTCTGTCTCTTTCTCTCTGTGTGTCTCTGACTCTGTCCCTTCTCTCCTCCCCATCTTGTTTGTGTGTGTGTGTGTGTGTGTGTGTGTGTGTGTGCACGTGCGCATATACACGCAGGTATGTACATGTGAATGCCACAGTACATGTGTAGAAAGCAAAAGACAACCCTGGTGGTTGGTCCCTACTTTCCACCCTGTTAAAGGCAGACTCTCTATTTTGCTGTTCACTCCTACAAACATCAGGCCCACAGGATGCTGGGAATTCTCCCATCTCCTGCTTCCCATCTCACCTAGGAGTGCAGGAGTAGAGACATGCATGACTGTGTGTGCCTAGTTTTATAGGGGATCTGGGGATTTGAACACAGACCTCATACTTACACAGCGAGTGCTTTACCCACCAAGCCTTCTCCCCAACTCCAGGGTTTCCTTTTGTTTGATTGATTGGTTGCACAGGTATTTGAACCCAGGGTCTCACCAATGCTGGGCAGGTGCTCTACCACTGAACTGCATCCCCAGCACAGACTTTACTTTCTTCCTCTGGCCTCCATTGGCCTTCACTCTTCCCAAATGGCCTACAAGCTTTTCCTGGGACTCTCACACCCCTCAGAGGGTCTCCCACCTTGATAGCTACATCCATAGATTTACAGGCCACTATGAGTGGTTCCTTCAAGATGTTTACACGTGATTGGTAATGACACAGGTGCTTGGGTGACGGAAACATTGACTTTATCTTTTTGAAGGCTTAAGGACCCAGCCCCAAATACCACAGGGTAGAATGGGAAGGCTTCCCTGGCCATGTTTCCTACCCTGATAGAGTCCTGCATGGTGGGTGTCAGACTCTGTTAGTCTGTAGTCAGGATAGTTGAGGGTAGGGGTGGTAAAGGGGTGACTCTAAGCAAAAATCTCTGTCTAGAGCCTTCTCTTGTCCTTTATCTCCTACAATCACCAGTAATACTCTCTAACTTCCTAAGTTCCTTTAAAATCCATCACAGCCACATAATCCTGATGGATTTCATGGGACATCCCATCCCTCCAAAGAACTAACCACCAGCTAGCCTGCTTGTAGTGGGCTTCTTTCCCCTTTAACTTTTGTTCCCTAAATCCAAGGTGAAAAGAGTCTGGCTGGCACCCCCTCAGTTGGAAACGAAACCCTCACGTTCTCCCTTATACGCACACCTCCAAGACGGGTCTGCTCCGGCCACCCCGCACCCCTTCTGCCCATCTGCTACAATGGCACAGTGCCTGCTCACAAGTTGGTAGGAGCCTGTGGAAGTGCCAGGCAACAATGTGTTTTGATGGGCAGCCTGCAGAAGGTGGCAATTGCCGTCTCTTGTGAGTGAAGGCCACGAGTGGTGCCAGCCCTGGCAAGCCAGGGCTCCGTGTACTTGTTCACACCTGTTGACTCTTCGGTGCCAAGAAAAGTGTACCCTAGCCGGGGACAAGGAGGAGGAAGGAAGGATCCACTCAGGGTCCCAGGCTCTGGGTTTCCTTGTGCCGCAGAAGGTCCCAGAGAGGTTTAGTCAATGAGACTCATGCCTGTGTGTGTCTCTTGCCAGAGTCATCTGTAACACTCAGGAAAGGGGCTCAGCTGGGAGACTGTGGTGGCACAGGTACAATTCACACAGACATAAGACCTATGGCCAAGCCGGAGGAGAGAGGCCAGGAGAAAGCCAGGCTGTGCTGACCCCTGGCAACACATCCAAGTTACCAGGAGGTTTCTACTAGTCTGTGTCCACCCATCTTGGAGAGCCACCAACAGCTCAGCTCTAGAGTCAGACAGGTCTGGCTTTAGGGCTGAGTCTAACATACGGACAAACTGACCTCCACCAAGTCACTGAACTTACCTGGACCCAAGGCCTAAAATGGAGGTAGCTATGCCTGTGTCCTTGGATTATTCCCAATATGAAATGAGACGGGCTAACTTAGGAATCCCTGGAGTGCCTGACCTCCACGGGTGGGCACGCACTGGCTTCCCTCCCAACCTTGCCCTTCCCCATCCCCTTTCTTTCTTTAGTCTACCAGAAACCAGTACTAAGGCAGACATCGGTTCAGGAATAAATCTTGGGAATTACCAGAAGCATCCCCAGGTCAGAAGGTGGAGAGGAGAGGAAAGGACGAAATGGGAACAGGAAGTAGGACATAAACCCCCCTCATGTCTATAATGCCCTTATAGATCCTCTTCCCAGGAGCAGTACCTGCCGCAGCCCACCAGAATCTCTCTGCCCTCTCATTCCAACTGCTGCTCAGAAAGATAAAAATCATCCAGGAAGCTCTCAGCCTCCAGGTACCCAGCCCCAGACACTCCTGCGTCTGCAAAGTACCATTGCCATTGTTGGTCCTGACAAAGGACAGTGACACTTGCGCTTCAACTTATTGGCCCAGAAGCAAAAATGAGCTCAAATAATCACAAAGAGCCCAGCCCAGACGGCCTCCTCGCAAAGGCCTAAACAAACAGCTCTGGAGAGCTATAACCACGGGAGCTTTGTCCTTCGCCTGTGGCCACTGCTCAGGCACTGTGGTCACCAGTCGGGCTCTCCAGAGCAAGACCGACACATGTCCCAGTGAGTGGCCACCACGCTCTGGGACGTACTGACTGACTGGGCACAGGGACACATCAGTGGCCATGGCAGCTTCTTTGGGCAGTGTTCTGACACCCACTGGGTTTGTAGAATTCCTAGTGGTCCGTTAAACTTGCAGAGTCTGTGACATGCTTGGAACAGGTCTGGAAGCTGCGATGCCGGATGGGGAAGAAGATCCGAACTCTCCAGCTGAAAGCTGACAGACAATTGGAATTTACCAAAGCCCCTAAGGGTCTCCCTCAAGGAACTAGACTGAGGACTGAGGAAGGCAGGTACAGAAAGTAATAAAGAGCAGCATGTTAGCAGAGAACTCACAAGCGAAACCCTATGTGCCTCCCGAAGCAGAGGAGGTGGAGTAAAAGATATGGGATAGGATGCAGGGACCATGGAGGAAGAAGTCTTGGAAGTGAAGGGATTCTTGCAGGAGCTGTTCATGGGCGCGCAGAACTTTCAGTGGCCTTGAAGCCTCCCAGACACCAAACGGTGCTGTCGTGATCGCTCTTTGATGGTCATGGTGAAAGAGCCTGACACAAGCAACTTAAGGGATAAAGGGTCTGGGCTCAGCGCTCAGGAGGGCAAGAGCCACCTTATGGGGAGAACAGTAAGCAGGAAAGGTATGGTGACGAGGGCAGGGGACTGGCTGGTCACCATCATACTCAGGAAGCAGAGAGTGAACTGAAACCTGAAGGCCACCCCCAGCAGCCCACCTCCTCCATCAAGACTTCACCTTCTAAAGGTCCCACAACCTTCAAACGTCACTGCCAGCCAGACACCAAGCATTCAGATGCAGGGGTAGTAAGAAGGCCACTAGTTAGTTCCTGGCTGCTTGGCAGCTCAGACCCAAAATAACCACACAGAAACTGTATTAATTAAATCACTGCTTGGCCCATTAGCTCTAGCTTCCTATTGGCTAACTCTCACATCTTAATTTAACCCGTCTCCATTAATCTATGCATCACCATGAGGTCGTGGCCTACCAGCAAAGTTTCAACCTGTCTGTCTCCTATGGGGGCTCCATGGCTTCTCTCTGACTCCGCCTTCTTTCTCCCAGCATTCAGTCTAGCTTTTCCCACCTAGTTTTGTTCTTCCCTGCCATAGGCTCAAAGCAGTTCTTCATTCATTAACCAATAAAAGCAACACACAGACAGAAGGACCTCCCACACCAGAGCCCAACAAAGGGCATTTCACATTCAGACCCTAATAAAGAGAGAGTACATGGGATAAAACTCCCAAGACCAAGCTTTTGGGTTCATAGGAGACCCAGAGGAGTATTGACCTCCTACAAACCAATCCATTCAACTCACAAAACATGTACTATGTTCTCAGTGTGGGCCTCCTCCCAGGGATCCATGGCGAGCTAAACACAAACACAACCCTAGCTGAAAGTCAGTTCCTGGATGCTGGGAGGAAGAAAGACGGAGTAGGAGAGAGACACCATAGATCTGCCACCGGAGATAGACATGCTGGACCTTTGCTGGTAGGCCATGACCTCATGGTGATACACAGATTAATGGAGATAGGTTAAATTAATATGTAAGAGTTAGCCAATAAGAAGTTAGAGCTAATGGGCCAAACAGTGTTTTAATTAATACAGTTTCTGTGTGATTATTTCTAGTGTAAGCTAGCCGGGTGGCTGGGAAGAACAAGCAGCCACCCCTGCAACAGCTTACAACCTAGCAACTCCACTGAGGAGTTGGGTGGACCTGAGCAAAACATGTTAGCTCAGTTTCTGCATCTGTGACATGGTCATACATATAACTCACAGCCCCAGAGCTGCCGAAGGTATTGTATTAGGATTACCCTAGAGCAACCTCAGCAGGGTGTCTAGAACATAGGGAGCATCAGCTAGGAGGTGCAGATCCCAAGAGACTTGCATAAAGTCCCCAAGACAAATACAAATCACAGTAGGAAGTTGGTCCCTAAACAGCTATTGGTAAAACCAAAGAACATGACTAAAAGCACCCCTCAGGAGGGAAGGAAAGGTCAAGAAAAATGGGGTCTTTAAAGACCTGAGAGGACTGACTCCTCTGTCCACAACAGGGGGATGGCTTCCAGTGATACCCCCATAGCTGTACTATGCTTGGGATCCCAACAGCCACTGAGTGCCTGTACACCCTAGGCATGCCGTCAGACACCCCCCCCAAGGGAACCTTCCACATCCTTCCTGCTCCTAAGCATTAAACAGGAAGCAGGGCCCTAGCCTGTTCTGATCCATCCACGAGGCATTCCATTCCCCCAGTGGAGCAGCCAGCTCTGGCCCTAGTCCTGAGGTCTGAGTGTAACTCAACAGATTCACAAATGAGCCTTCTGAAAGAACTATGACCCATGTGACATTCAAGACTCTTCCCTGAGCTCCTATCTTCTCTCTCATCCACCTGGTAGGGAAGGTGTGGGTTTCAGAGCCTCACAGACTAGTACATTTAAGACTCTTCCCTGAGCACCTATCTTCTCTCTCATCCACCTGGTAGGGAAGGTGTGGGTTTCAGAGCCTCACAGACTAGTACAGAAGCTGCTGAGCAAGCTTCGAAACTGTAAGACTCTGCTGCTGGTGACTAGCCACCCTGAACTAAACATAGAGCAGGTACAGGATCAGGAGTTCTTACTTTAGGTGTAAATTATCCCTCCATCTGGAGCCCCAAGTAGAAAATCTGCATGTAAAGTCTGGAATTTAGAGAGAAGAACCAACTGGGCACAGAGAGGTATGTATAAAGCCAAGAGAGTTAGGGGTAGGTGAAATGTCCTCAGAGCAAGCCCTCTTCCTCTCCACACTTATGTCAGAAAACCTGAAAAGAGCAGAAGTTTGGTTGTGGAATGTGGAGAAGACACCTCAACTTACAATGAAAGTAAAGGGAAGTGACCATCAACTGAACAAGATGTGGGGCTACTGAGAAAGGAAGAGGAGAGGGGACTAATGATGGGAGTCACCAGATGATGGGTTGGTTGTTTGGTTTTCTTCTTTAGTTTGGCTGCTTTGGTTGTTTGTTTGGTTTGTTTGGTTGATTAGTTTGGTTAGCTGGTTTCTTTTTGTTTGGTTGGTTGGCTTGTCTGGTTTGATTGGTTGCTTGGATGGTTTGAGTGGTTGGGTTGGGTTGATTTGTTGGTTTGGTTGGTAGGTTGGTTGGTTTGATTGGTTGGTTGGCTGGTTTTGTTGGTTGGTTTTGTTGGTTGGTTGATTGGCTTATTTGGTTGATTAGTTGGTTTGGTGGGTTATTTGGTTGTTTGGTTTGGATGTTTGTTGGGTAGGTTGGTTGGTTGGTTGGTTGGTTGGGTTGAATTGGTTGGTTGATTGGTTTGTTGGTTTGGTGAATCATTTGGTTGTTCAACTGGTTTGGTGAAATGTTTGGTTGGTTAGTTAGTTTGGTTGCTTGTTGGTTTGTTTGGTTGGTTTATTGGTTTGATTGGTTGGTTGGCTGGTTGAGTTGGGTTAGGTTGATTGGTTGTTTGGTTAGTTTGTTGGCTTGTTTATTTGGTTGGTTGGTTGGTTGGTTGGTTAGTTTGTTGACTTGTTCATTTGGTTGGTTGGTTTAGTGGTCCTTTGGTTGTTTGGTTGGTTTGGCTATTTGTTGGTTTGGTTGTTTATTGGTTTGTTTGGCTGTTTGTTTGGCTGATTTGGTTAGATTTTGCCATTTTCTTTGGAATAATGATAGGAAAACTCCAAATATAGTGAATTCAATAGACAAGAGGACAGGAAGAACTAGTGAGTGATGGGTTTCAGTAAAGAGTGCTGCTTCTAGTAAGAGAGGAACAATGGGATCTTCTCCTAGTGAGAGATGCAGGGACAGGGAAGAGTCCTGGAGTGTTGGTAGATATTACAACATGTTTGGTTCTTGGCAAGAGCAGTCCAGTAAAGAGGAGAAACAGCAGGAGAAAGAAAGAAGAGCTCAACTTTCCCTTGAAACACAGGGTCATGGACAGGCGAGATGGCCTGAAGGCTCTGTTTCCTGGGAACAGTAAGTTCACCACCAGAGCCCGAAGAGATGTCGGAAGGCGGACGGATTCAGTGCTCATGATATTATGCACTAGGAGAAAGAGCAAGTACTTGGTGGATCAGTGCAGCAGACACTAAACAGCCAGCCTGGGGAGCTCCAAGAGGCCACCAGAGGGGTAGGTCACTCCTGAGAGCAAGGTGGTCTGCCCATCACTATAACATATCTTGCTTTCCAGTCCGGTTCTCCTGACTGAGTGAAACGCAGGAAGAGAAGGGAACCGAACTTAACTAAGGCTGAACTTTTTCTGGCAAAAACAAAAAAATTAGAGACTAGGCTGAGGGTGACAAAGATGTGTACTCAAAGGTGGAAATCTGGGGGACTGATTGACAACTTTTCTTGGAAATGCCTCATCAATCCAGCATACGCTGTCATTTGCCCCTGTGGCAGAATAAACTAGATAGTATCCTTCACCTCTGGTCTGTCCCCCATCTTTTCTAGTCTTCTCTTAGGTTTGGCAGGGGAGAGGTAGTGAAGAAGGAATTGAATGTGAGTTGAGTTTAATAGGAAGGGAGGAAGCCTGGTGTTTAAATATGAAATGGTCCCCCCTCCAGGTTCATGTGTTTGAAAACCTGTCTCCAGCTGGTGGCCATTTGGCAACGAACACTTCAGAAGTGGCGTCTTGCTTGTGGTAAGTCACTGGGAATGGGTCTTGAGGGTTTTGTTTTTTGTTTTTTTTTTTTTAGCTCAGGTCTACTTTCTGTCCACCTCTGCTTCTAGACTGTGGGTGTATTGTGATGAGCAGGCTTCACGCTCACTCCTTCCACCATGGTAGACTGTATTCCCTTAAACTGTGAGCCAAGCAGCATAAACCCTTCCTTCTTGAGGCTGCTTCTTGTCAGGTTTTAGTCACAGAAACAGGAAAAATAACGAAAAAGCAAGAAAAGGGCAGACCAAAGGAGGTCTGAGTTTCCCGTCTTCCCCGTGTCCCTGCAAGAGTGGCTCATTGGAAGGTAAAAGAGTCCAGGTGCAGGCTACATGCGCTCCTGGTCTGCCCATGCGCTCTGGAGCCGCAGCCACCCGATTCCCACTATCAGGCTCTCAGGACTTCCTCTTTCACGTGGTCCAAATAGGGGTCCCATCTGTACTTCCTCATGTGAGAGGCGGAAACCACAGGAACTCGTGGAACCTTCCGCCATCATCATCTCAGCATTTCCATCTGTGTCATGGAGAAAATATCTCTGCTCATGGAGCTTCATGAGGCCAGAAGGAGAGCCCACATAAATAAAAGTCTAAGTCAGATTATAATTGATGCTATCCTTGCTGCTCCTGCTCCTGAGCCAGGGCAGACAAACGCTCCCCGGCGCAAACTGCTGTCATCCCATCCTGGTATCCAGTGGTTACCTTGTGGCTGCTCTTTAGAGCTGCTGAAAAATGGTGACTGAGAATCCTTTCAGTCCCATTCACAGCTTTTCAAATCATTGACTGTATGCAGGGGAGAGAATTCGGCTGTGGGGAGGGGTGGTCGCTAGTACCACGCAGCTGCTATGGCTGTGAAAATTTAACCTCAAGCAGCCTAAACGTTCATTTTACAATGTACACTGCTGATTACTTAATTATGTCTAAAATATAAGTCAGACACACTACAAACCCCAGGGAGTAAATTACACAGATCTGTGAGGCAGCATAGATGCAGCCATTCCAGGCTCACATTTCTGAATTATCTCCCCGCACCCTGTGAGTTTGCAAAGCTTCTCCCTTCTCTGCAAATGTATGGCAGCCACAACCGCGACCGTTTTTCTCAGCGTTGTGTGCCCAGTGTAGGTGAGCCCGTTTTCAACCTTCCATTACGGGCCCTCTCCCACAGGTTCTTATCTCTGTATATGTTTGAACTAGGAGATCTGCATATGCTTGATCCCAGCGCAAACCTCCGTGTGACCTGATTTTGTTGCCATGGTCACCAATTAGATGAGTCCTGTTGACGGCAGAACAATAGTCAAAGGGTTTCTGTTAAGTTCCAGAGTGGAATATCAGTCATTTGTTTTGGTGTTTTGTCTTACTTGTTATTGTTATTTTGTTGTTTTCTGCACTGCTGGGATGAAACCTGGGGCTTACATATGTGAGACAGGCTCTCTGTCTCAAGCAGCCTCAGTCCCTTGTGCATACAGTATGCATGTGTGGTATGCATGTGTAGATGGATACACATGTATGTACATGTATGTACATGTTGGGGTCAGAGATCAATCTCAGATGCCATTCCTCAGGTGCCATCTGCTTTGGTTATTGGTACAAGGTCTCTTACTTGACCTAGAATTTGCCAACGAAGCTAGGTTGGTCAGCAGGAATCTGTCTATCTCCCTTGCCCAGCCCTGGGATTACACGCATCTGCCACCACACCCAGCATTTTTAAGTATGTTCTGGAAACCAAGCTAGCTCACTGCCCCACCCCCCTCTATAAATACATCTTACAGTGATTTTACCTGAATCTCCACATCAAGGTCTGCCTGCAGAGAGCTGGGTTCTCAAACAGAATCCTTAGAAAGTGCTTGCTGGAGACAATAATGTTCTGGAATGCTGGATCAGTCAGGATGTCCCAGCCCTCCTCTTCCTCAGTGACAGACGCACTTTTGAGCCTTATTCAGAGTTCACTTCCTAAATGATCCCCGGCCCTGTGAGTTCACATGGCTGCCAAAGCATAGAAGGAATCCTGTCAAACTTTCTCCCTATCAGAAACAAGCCACGTCCATTTGTTGGCCTCCACACGTTCACTGGAGCAGGACTATCCAGTTCCTTCTGGAGTGTTTCCTTGGCTTTCCCAGCTTGGCTGGCACCAGGGGTCTAGCTTCCGCCTCTCGTCTACGTGCTGTCCTCGGCGAATTTAATCATTACTAGCTTCTTTCTCAGGGTCTTGCTCTGTAGCCGAGGCTGACATCAAACTCAAGATATTCCTGCCCCCTCAGTCTCCGTGTGCTGATACTAGCACACAAAGTGTGAAGAGACTATCCCCACTTCACCCCGACACTCCAGGCCCATGGGCTCTGAAGAAAACTGGCCTCTCCTCAACCATTGTCTGGCCACCCAGGCGTGCCTCAGCTTCCAGCTGCATCCTTCTGATGTCGGCCTCCATCCCTGAGTTTACTCCACCTGAGTCACGGGAGAACAATTGTTGCTGGATTAGTTAACACAGAGTGACCTCACCTCAAGATCTAACTACCTCGTCAGAGGTCACAAGGTCTTAGGAGTAAATTCTGAGAATAGCATGTTTTTCAAAATTTAAAATGCATGTGTGTTGTGCCCAATGCTTACCCCCAACTGATAACTTCACAGCATGTCAAAGACAGCTTACAAGAATGCTTGCCTTCTGTGCATTTACTGACTAAACAGAGCTTAAAGGTTTGATTTGGAGCTGTGTGTGAGAATTCTGAGACATCACAAAGTAGGTATGGTGGTTTCTGTTCTAAATGGCTCCCAAAGTTAGGGGCTGAACCAAGCCTTGGTCCTCAACTGCTTTTGCTCTTAGAAAGTGGTGGAGACTGAAGGAGACAAGGCCTAGCTGAGAGAAAGGGTCCACAGGACTGAGCTTGGCAAGCATATTGAGGCCTTTCCCTTTGCCCCACTCCCTTCCCAAGGGCCTGGCTACCAGAAGTCCTCCAATGCACACTCTCACCGGGGTGCACTATGCTGATACACCTCCCCAGCCAGTGAGTGACATGCCTCCCTGCTAAAGTTCCGAAATGGGCAACTGAGACGGTCTCAGATACTTGCCACAGTAAGCAAAGGAAAGGTAAGGCACTGTAAAAAGGTCTCTAAGTCCATCAAACTCCCCCCAACGCAATGCATTAGAAGAGTGAGGAGCTAATGACTGGGAGGAGACTCTAAGGTAGCTGAGGACTAATCTCACAGGTACATTGGAGGAGGATGTCAGCAAGCCAAAGTCAGGTTGGAGAAGCAAGACAGCAGGTGCATAGCCATCACCAAATCTGCCAAAAGGGGGCCAGTGGTCAAAGACCTGCCTCAGGTATAAGCGTATTAGTTCATCTTTGACCTCAGCAGTAGTACCCTAGCTCTCTGGGCGGTTGCTTGGGTCAGGCCACAGGCACTTGAGTGTCTGCAGATTACAAGGAGAATAAAACTGCTCCTTTCCAAATGGCAACCAGAAAACTCCACCCCAGGGGAAGTGAAGGACAGGTGCGCCTCACAGAGCAAATGCGGTCTTACCCACTTAGACAGTGTCCAGTCTAAAGATCACAAAGCCGAAGCCAGCCAACCCTAAGCCAGCCTGAACTCCAGCCGTCTGCACTGCTGACTTGTGTACTAATGGGCCCATGCAGCCGCTAATGGCTAATAAGTTGGCTGTTAATGGCTTCTTAACTGGCGGACTGGGGAGTTTCGTGACTGTGTTTACAGCCACTGAAGATAAGCGAGTCTTCCTGGTCTGGGGGCAGGGCATGTGAATTGGGGCATCCTCCTCAGTTAATTTATTTGACTCCATACATGAAGGAGCCACTGTTCAAGTTACCAATGGATTTCTCATCTGTGAAAAACAGTACTGAAGTCCCCTACCTGGTTCTTCCTTGGCAGAGCTGAAGAAATGGTTTACGCACCGTGGCTTTCTTCTAGACAAGTAAGAAATGGAGAAATTCTAAAACGGAATCTGGATCCTTCTCCTTAAAAATCGGTAGGAAATGAAGGTAGAGTCTTATTTCATCTGGAGTGTGAGGTCCCCACACACAGCCAGCTACGAGTGCAAACGACATCAGTAACACTGAAAACTAGCTCTCACTATCAGCATCGGCAACCAAAGCCTCACCTGCTCGCTTGGCTCATTGACTAGATATGCCTACCACATGGGAGGTGGCGCTCTCACCCCAGGCTACATGAGAGAGTGCCGGGGCAAAGTTCTATGCCTTTGTGGATGGCGCTCACGTGAGTGGGGAGACTGGAAAGAAACAGAGGCCAGTGAGTGGCGGAATGTCCTCAGAGGTGACCACATATGCGGAGAAGGATAGAGCCAGGGAGGGCGACTCAGGAATGCGGGAATAAAGGTGTCTTGGCAAGGGCACAGTTCCTCAAGAAGGTAACATCTGAACAAGGCCTGAAGACAGAGAGATGCGAGCCAGAAAAATCCAGCATGGGTGAAGGTGCGGATGAGGGCCCTGAGGCAGGACGGTATCTCTCTAGTGTAAAGAAATCAGAGATGCTTGTATGAATAGAGAGTATAAAAGACACACAGAGGTCAGAAGCCTGGGTCATGTGATCCTGGTGGAATATCACAGAGACCTTTAGTCTTTGTTCCATGTTGTAATAAGGGGCTCGGGCTGCGTTCCCAGCGCAGGGCCCCTTGTTCTGTCCCGCCCGGCTCCCAGTGCGTACTCAAAATAATTACACGGAAACTGTATTTATTTAAATACTGCCTGGCTCATTAGCTCTAGCCCCTTATTGGCTAACTCTCACATATTATTTTAGCCCATCTCCATTAATGTGTATCGCCACTTGAGTGGTGGCTTACCGGCATGAGTCTAACCCGTGTCCATCTTGTGCTGGAGAAGCATGGCGTCTGCTCCACTGCCTTCTCTCTCACAGCATTCCCTTCTCTCTACTCCGCCCACCTAAGGGCTGTCCTATCAAAAGGCCACGGCAATTTTCTTTATTTAACCAATGAGGGCAATACACAAATAGAAGACCCTCCTACACCAGTTCCAAGAATGAAGCTCCTAGAATATTTCTAAGGATAAATTTAACCCCATTCTGTGCTAAAAGTCTCTCCAGTTGTTCCAGGGAAGCCCCAGATAGTACTGGAGTTCATGGCCATTGCTTTCTGGAAGATGTTTATGAAGTTGGCTTGCTCTCCCATGATGCCCTCCTCCTCATCAAGAATCTTCTTCATGACTGGAAGGTTTGCAGGGGCAGAGTACTTTCCTAGCTCCTAGGAGGCCCTCGGTTCAGACCTCTGCACCACCACGAAGAATCCCCTCCTCGCCTCCACCACCTACATCAGCCTGTTAATTTTTCCTTGTTATTGTTGGTTTTTTGAGGTGCAATCTCACTCTGAAGCCCAGGATGCCCCGGAACTCACTGCGTTACCCGAGCTGGTCTCAAGCATTTGACAGTCCTCCTGCCTGAGTCTCCTAAATGCTGGGATTCACAAACATGTCCTGTGGTGCCTGGCTCCTGAACAAGGCCTCAGCTTGCTGGAGCAGGGCATGAGGCAGGGTCTCCTTGTCTTTGGAGAGTTCATTCTCTGTAAGGCTTCCACATAGACTCTCAGAGCCTGTCAGGACCAGCTCCTGCAGTTGTGAGGTTTGGTGTCAGTCAGTGTCTGCCTCTGATGTGGGATTTCCCTCTGTATGCTGTGATTACCATTAATAAATAAAGAAACTGCTTTGGACCTGCAGGAGGGCAGAACTCAGATAGGCGGGAAAAACTAAGCTGAATGCTGGGAGGAAGAAGGGTGGAGTCAGAGAGAAGCCATGTAGCCCTGCCGGAGCCAGATGAAACTTTAGCCAGTAAACCACAGCCACGTGGCAATACATGGATTAATAGAAATGGGTTAAATTAATATGTAAGAGTTAGCCAATAAGAAGCTAGAGCTAATGGGCCAAGCAATGATTTAATTAATACAGTTTCTGTGTGATTATTTTGGTTCTGGGAGGCCAGGAAGAGCAAGCAGCTTCTTGCAACACTCCTCTGTTTCTGAAACAGGCATTTCCAAAGGAGTTTGGTTTTGCCGTGGGTGAAGATTAAGGAAGAGACCCACAACTTGCCAGAGTGCAGAGAAGAAACTGTGCAATGTTTGACTCTAAATGAGACATCTATATCACACACACACATGCACACACACATGCACACCAAGGCTCAAGCATCATCTTCGTGGACCCAGGGGCAGAAATACAGTAGTGAAACTATTTGCTGGCCATTGTACATGTGAACTCATAGCAGCAATGGCTGCATGTACAAGGCCTGCAGAAGATCAAGACAGCAAAAATTCCAGCATGGTAGGGCTCAGAGAGTCCCACCCCTCACTGAGAAGCTATATGATGGCAGTAGGAGGGATGATGGCCAGTTTTCTTTAGGGATGTAGACCCTGAACTCTCGCTCCAGTAGGCAGTCCTACACCCACACATATACGGCAGCACTAAATAGGTTTGCGTGTGTGTGTGTGTATGCGCGTGCGTGCGTGTGTGTGTGTGTGCGTGTGTGTGTGTGTGTGTGTGTGTGTGTGTGTGTTGGTCTTGGTTTTTATTTTAAGAGCATATAAAGCTGAAAGTGAAAAGTGTGTAGGAGGAATAGGGGAGGAAATGAGGGGGGAGGGTATGGGGAATTGAATTTGACCAAAACACTTTATATTCATTAAAGCAACTCTCAACAAAAAATGGTATTTCCCCAACATATGAACATTCCTAATGGGTTTGTTTATCTTGTAACTGAGGTTTTTCTTGCTGCTATCATTTCAAAGCTCCATTCTCTGCCAGTACATTGAATAATTTGGTGTCTAGTTCTATGGCTTCAAATCTGGCCCCCTTTCCTTATTTCTTGTTTAAATGGACTCTGTTTTGGAAATTCCTCTGGTGGAAGGGAGTCATTCACTGTTTCCCAACACTGGGCACCAAACTCTGCACATAGCAACTGTGCAGTAGGTATTGACTGGCCTGGTGAGTGTTAATTTCCTTCCATCTCAGCCCCAGCCTGAGCATCAAAATAATCACAGAATAAAAAGACGCACACATACACACATGCATAGGCATATACATACACAGATGTACAAAGGTACACAATCATCCATGCACACGTACACATGTACATATATGAACATACATAGACCTCACTGTAGCTGTTTTTTTTAAAAAAAAAAAACTTTTTTCTCTTTACTCTTTGGTCTTTCAGGCCTGCCTCTCAGTTCCCAAATAAATACACAGAGTCTTATTATTACTTATAAATGCCTGACCTTAGCTTGGCTTATTAGTAGCCAGTTTTTCTTAACTTAAATTGTCCTGCCTACCCTTTGCCTCTGGGCCTTTACTTTTCTCTATTTCTGTATATCTTTTCTTTCATTCTTATTCTGTGTCTGACTGTGTTGCTGGGTGACTGACCCCCAGCTTCTTCCTCTTCTTCTCCTTTTCTTGCTCCTCTCTCTTCTGTTTTTCTCCTATTTATTCTCTCTGTTCCACCTATCCTTTATCCTGCCTTCCTATTGGCTGTTCAGCTCTTTATTAGGCCAATCAGGTGTTTCAGACAGGCAAAGTAACACAGCTTCACAGAGTTAAACAAATTCAACATAAGAGAATGCAACACATCTTTGCATCATTAAACAAATGTTCCACAGCACACATGCATGTATGAAAACACATATACATACTTATATATGCATGCACATATATGCATATGAATATATACTCACATATATACTCATGCATGTGTACACACACATGTATATGGACATAATGTTTGGTAGGTAAGGACAGCTTTGGATAGCATCTCATAGTAGTAGAACATTGGGTAAATATGAGAACTGGTCATTACGACAATGGGTCCCATAAACCCAGAAGATAGCAGGGTGGAGTCAAAGAGCAGAATGAGTCTGAGAGAAAGGCAAGATTTGATCTGGAGACATTAAAAAATGAAGAGACCCTAACAAGACAGAGCCACGAGGCTCCATTAACAGGGTAGAAATAAGCTAGGTGATAGGAAGAAAGTGCCGTTCTCGGGCATTATAAAGCTGTGTTTGCCACTTTCCCCTTGCCAAGACAAAGCGTCTGGAATACCCGCTGGAATTAACTTAAAAAGAAGAAAGATTTACCTTGGTTCCATTCTGGAGGTTTGAGTCCATTGCTGAGGTTGGTCCACTGCTTTTGGCCCTGGAGGCAGAAGCTCAAGGTAGCAGATGTAGCAGAGGAGATGGCTCATCTCAGAAGAGCAGCAAAGAGAGTAAGCAGGTCTCCCACACATGCTCGGGGTCTGTCCCCAGTGATAGAACTTCCTCATACTGAGTCTCCCCAGAGGGTGGAGACTGAGCCTTCTCATGTGGGTCTTTGAGGGGGACTTGTCTTAGTCAGGGTTTCTATTGCTGTAATGGAAAAAAACGTGACCGAAAGCAGCTTGGCGAGGAAAGGCTTTGTTTCATCTAATGCTCCCTGACCTATCACTGAAGGAAACCAGGGCGAGAACTCAAACAAGGCAGGGACATGAAGGCAGAAACTGAAGGAGAGGTCACGAAGGTGTGCTGCTTACTGGCCTGCTCGCCACGGTGCTCAGCCTGAGTTCTTAGGACCACCTGTCAGGGATGACACTGCCCACCTGTAGGTGTGCCCGCCCACATCGATCACTAATCAAGAAGTTGCCCCACAGGCCAATCTAGTAGGCATTTTCTCAGTTAAGCTGCCCTCTTCTCAAACGACTCTAGCTTGTGTCTAGTTAGTCCGACTAACCAGGACAGACCATTTAGCCAACCCACAGAGAACAAATATCAGCCTGCGGAGCAGCCTGGAGTTTCACAGCATCAGATAGCAGACAGGGCACAGGCATCTGCAGAAACTCTATAGATTTTCCATCAATACCAAATCACAGTCCAGGACGCTTACTCCCACCAAATGGGCTCATGTGCTAAAGGTAAAAATGCATCTGGATTTTAGGTAAGAGCAGTCAGGCATCTGGGGCTACAGAAGGCGGCACTGTAAGAATCTGGCGGCTGGCACTGGGGGTCACCAGGGGAAACTCTGGGGGATGATAGGTTTACAGATAGAAGCAGGGAGCATGAAAGGTTAAGGAGACAAATTAAAAGCCAGTGCTGTAGCCACTGTTCATTAAGAGGTAGAAGGAGGGTGTTTGAATACCGGTCAGTACATGAATCAGTGTCCCATTATAAGTAGGAACCCAAAAAGCTCCTAGGAGATAGATAATCCAAGATAAGAGACAATAGAACAACTCTGCCCAAATAGAAATGAGACTAGGCACCTGCTGCTTGATGTACACATAAACCAACAAACTTACTAATACACTCAATAAAAGAAAGGCATCTACAGCCATAAACAAGCTAAAAATGACGACAGGATACTGGGATGTCAGTATAGACATTGGTTATTTAAACCATAGAAAGTTTTTCATGTGCTCGTATAAAGGTTTGCAATGTCTTAATGATATCTACTGCAGGTCAGACCCCTCTACAGTTCCCTAAACTGTTATTTATTTTTTGTGTATGTGCGTACCTTATGTTTGTGGTATGTGGTATGCAGGTGGGCTCATGCGTGTACATATGAAGGCCCAAAGAGGTTGTCTATGACTCAACCTATTCCCTGAGACAGGGTCTCTCAGAGAACCTGGAACTAGGCTGACGCCAGTCAAGCCCCACTCCTCCTCTTATCTCTGTCCACGGCAGTGCTGGGGTTACAGGCACGCCAACTTTTATGTGGGTGCTGGGGAGTTGAACTCAGGTTTTCATCGCTGTGCAGCTAGCGCTCTTAGCCCGCTGAGCCCTCTCTCCAGTCCTCACTCTCACCATTTAATGCCCAAGACCTAGCACTTTCCGGGTTGCAGTGACACAGGTAGCTACTAAATGTCGTCATTTGACTCTGCTGGCAGCCTGAATCTCTGCTGAGAAACTGAAACTGTATAAAGTGTCTGGACTTACGAGTTGAACAACAAATATCTCTAGTTAAGGCATCAGTGCATGGACTCACAGACACACAGGTTT
This sequence comes from Ondatra zibethicus, assembly GCA_004026605.1. Lineage (NCBI taxonomy): Eukaryota > Metazoa > Chordata > Mammalia > Rodentia > Cricetidae > Ondatra > Ondatra zibethicus. Next base: position 44,814 of record PVIU01010712.1, on the reverse strand, counting down.
CTGGCTAGGAATCGGACCAGCCTTTTCTCATTATAGAGTAATTGTTTTGAAAAGTGAAGCGCTCGTTATTTATCTAACTATGTAAAGCTTCACTTCCACGTGCTGTACTTTCCAGCTATCGAGTTCACTTCATTTGCCTTTGAGGGTTCTGCTTTCACAAATAGGATTAAAAAAAAAAAAAAAAAAAGGTCAGCTATCTTTCTTTAAAGATGAAACAATGAGCAACCTCCAACGAAAGGTACAGGGGCCCAGGCCACTGCTTTCCATCCTTTGTCTCTTGGGGCCTTCGCTAGATTCTGCCTTTAGCCATGCGGCCCGATTAAAGCACCATCTGATGTGCAGGCTTGTCAGGAAAGGGCAGGGCATACCTACTATCCCGACATTGTTCATTTTTAATTTTTTGCATTTATTTATTTGAGAAAGACTAGGGGGACATGCCACAGCACCCACGGAAACCAGAGGACGAGCCATGGGAGTCATTTCTCTCCCTCCACTGTTAGGGTCCTGGGGGCTGAGCTCAAGTCAGGAGGCACCTTGACTCACTGAGCCATCTTACCAGTCCTGTGGCATAACTCTTAAACATACCTCTCTCTCAATATGTTTCCAAATTATATCATAAATTATATAGTGACCGTGTAGCAAGGATAATTTACAAAACCAAGGCTATATTGTACTTTAAAGTCATTTAGAGGCAGTGTTTTGCATGCTAACTGCATCATGGCCAGCATGGGGCCCCAGGACTCTGCTGCTCACTTGGGAGGCATCCTGAGTGTAGTCTTTAGTTGTCCCTTCCTACGGGGACAGGTTCCAGGACACCCTGCAGATTCTAAAATTCAAGGCTACTTAAGAAGGCACAGGGTTTCCACGTCACCTAAACACATTCTCACACACACGCTTCTACGTTTTAAGCATCCGCCATTGGTTGAATCCCCAGATGTAGGGGTCCACTCAGGCCTCCTCTGTGAACTGGTTAAGCCTGTGTTTTCAGTCTCAAACCAGAGCCTATGACTGCTTCTGTCACAACCTTTTTCACCAGACAAAAGTAGACACAGTCGGTATTATTTGCAAGTTAACAGGTGAGATCAAACAAAAAGCAATTATTGATCCCTGAAAACATACCTGAGAAAATGCACAAATCTGTGGTAGTGACATCATGGCTGCGATCACCTTTACACAGCCCTGAGGACTGGAAAAAATACATCTGCTTTTTGCATGTGAGACCTGACACTTAATGAAACAGTCAAAGCCTCACTGGGAGCACTCACTGGGAGCACAGCCTAGTGGCAAACCCAAACTCTGCCTAGGAACTCACAAACCATGTCCCAACAGAAGTACACATACACACACACAGAAGCACACACATGCTTGCATGTATATACACACTCACATACACACACAAATAAGCACACACATTCATGTATGTACACACACACTCACATACACACACAAATAAGCACACACATTCATGTATGTACACACACACTCACATACACACACAAATAAGCACACACATTCATGCATGTACACACACACTCACATACAAATAAGCACATGCATACATATACACACACATACAAACATAGACATATACACATGCATGAACAAGTTTACACATATTCACATACATGCACATACCTTCCTGAGGCCAGCAAAGGACCTTCAAAAAAAAAAAACAGTCATTTTACAAATGTCCTATTTTCTAGCACCCTCCCAACCCTCTTCTTCTGCCCTGGATCAGTAATGGAGCTAATAAGGGTTCAAGATTGTTCTTGCTGGGGCCAATTTCCCTTCTCCATGTCTTCCTTTTTATTCAGAAAATAATTTTCTTTGCATTGTTTGCATGAAAGCTTTCCAACACCCCAAATAATGACGAGAAATTGGCTTTTATTTCTGAACAGGCTTTCTCGGTGCACCCTGTATCTCTCGGCATATCTATTCTATTAATCTGAGACTTAATGACACAATGGCTAAGAACAGTGTCCGGATGTGTATAAATGAAAAAATTTAATAGATTTCCCTCTTAATGTAATAGAATTGGCATGCCGCGCGGGAACAGGAGTGAAAGTAGTCACTCAGGCATTGTGTTTACATGATATTTAAATACAAGTGGCTGGGGCTTAAGTACCACTAACTACACCTGAAAGGGACAGTGCCTCCTAATCATTGTTTCAGCAATTGACAGTTGTTTACACAACAGGCAGTACATCCACTGCTGATTTGAATAATAAACACGCTTAAATACCAGCTGGATAATAGAAGGGTAATTGAAACGTAGTTTAGGGCTCTGATTCATAGGCATTGTAGTAACACTTCCATTTGCCATACAATGCCACACTTCGGTGCAGGCTCTAAAAAAAAGATTAAGGCATTGTTTCAAACGTTGGGGTCTATTAAGGTTGATGAATACACACTGGGTGTATAGTCCCACACAAGCCATGCCTGGGCACACTTGAGACTACTATCGTGTAGTGGGTTTTGTCATGGCACTAGGAAGCTGTAAGAGAGCCACTGGGGAGGCCCACCCTGCATTGTGTCCACTAGGGTGGTGGATGGCACCCAGGCCGTTCCCTACCTACCCAGAGCACATCAACAGGGCCAGTGGTTCATAGGGAAAAACAAGAGAACTGGCCTGGGGCATCTCCAGAGTCATAAAAGCAATAACCTTAGCTTCGTACATTCCCAGGTCCTCTGAAGCTGTTGACCTGCCTTAGCTCAGGCCAGCTTTAGCTCCTATGGGCTGTAAGCCTATAAGAGGCCAAACTTGGGCATCTGTTCCCGTGGACTTTCTGTTTCAACCCCAGGGCCCCTTTACGGAGCGTCACTGCCAGGTGGGCTGCCCTGCTCAAGTTGGCCTTTGTGGGTAAACAGCATCCAGTGGGAGTTCCATACCCACCATAGTCCTCAGATCTGAGCATCCCAAGAAGAGATGGAACCTGGGTCTTACTTGGGAAAGTTACTCATGCGGCCCAATTTACCATCCGAAACGCTGATAGGTGAATTGATTTGTCTGTTTACCATGGCAGCTCCAGCTCACAGGCGATTTCACACTGACCATTCACGGCACTCTGTCCTGAGCAATGGCCACCAGGAGCAAAGGACTCCTCATCCATACATCACGAGAACGTCGCTTAATGAGTGCAAAGTGAAAGCCACAGAACCAGGGAAAGTTGCCTAGAAGTAACATACCCGCACCAGGCATGAGAACCATTACCACTGGCTCCTGGAAAATCCCCCAGGGATTAAATTATTACACCACTTTAAATACAAGGGACTAACCCGAGGCCATGGAGATGCTGGGCCACAGCATCAAACCCAGTTGATGACCAATGATAATTACAGGATCGCTCTCCCTCCTCTCTCTCTCTCTCTCTCTCTCTCTCTCTCTCTCTCTCTCTCTCTCTCTCACACACACACACACACACACACACGCACACACACACACATGCACACTCCTCTCTCTCACACACACACACGCACATACACACACATGCATGCATGCACACTCCTCTCTCTCTCACACACACGCATGCACACACACACACAGATGCACGCATGCACACTCCTCTCACCTTTACCTCTCTGCCTCTGGTTTCTCCCTGTCTTGCCTCCTTTCCGTCTGTCCTTGCCCCACTCCCTCTGTCCTGGACTGAGCTGGGTAAAAACAAGGTGTTTATTCTCTGATTTCCTTTTTGGTGAAGTCACCCCCATCCATGACAGGGTGACAGGGTGACAGAGCCACATCTGCCTCCTCTTAGACCTGGCAGAGCCTCCAGATCCTGTTAAGTGAGTGGCTGAGGGAAAGGTGCAATTAACCAAAGCCAGTTGTCACTAACGCCATTCTGAGACCCAGCCCGGCTAATTAGGACACTCACTGCCCCTCCCACCCTTGAGGAGAGGGCGCTGCTTCTGGGATGGGTGAGCGCATCTGGCTGGCACGGACGGCTGCTCAAATTCAGTTTCCCTTTGACTGCAGCCTGAGATCCCAAAGGCACATGCCCAGTATCCCCCACACGTGAAATCTATTTCCTTCATCTCACACTCATCTGCTCAAAGCCTATGAGATCCACGTTTGATCTTTAGTGCCCCGCGGGACAAGATGGTGCCTGGCAAACATGGTCCCTGGTCATAGCCACTGCAGAAGTGGCAGTGGTGATAGCTCCAAGGAGTAGAGAAGAGGCCACATGACCAAGGACAAGCGTCAACAGCCGATGGAATGGCCAACATAGGTGGTAACCTCCCCCTGCGCTTACTCCAGTGAAACCAAAGACAAAACCTGCGGAGAAAGAAAAGCAGAGGCAGAAGGGCCCAGTATCTGAACAGGCTTTAGTGGCACAGAAGCAGGAGGTATAGGAAGGCTAAACATCAGTAGAAGGGTCAAGAGGTCAAGAACATGAGCTTTGGCACCAGCTCTGGGTTCTAACCTCAGCTGAGCCTTTGACATGGGATTTCCTGGGCTGTTTATTGTACGGCTGCCATGACACTGTGTCCTGCTAACATACAGGGTATCATGGTTGACCAGTCATGACACACCAGCCAGTGTTCTCCCCACATTATACACATAGACACCATATACAGCGACCCCATAAAACACTGTTCTCCTGTTCATTCTGAGTGTGCTGTGCCTGAGGCCATTGACGGGGCAGGCGAGGCCAGGAGAGTGACTTAAACACATCCAACAGCTCTAGAGTGGCAGGACACCTGACTGTCACCAAGCACCCTCAGGCACCCCCAGCCCTCTGCTAAAGATGAACTGGTTACAAGTTGGACGGAACTCACGCCCAACACAGAGCTCAACTTCAGAAGAAGTGGTGGGTAAAAGTGGGCCTTGCACAGCGAGGGGGAAGAGGGGCAAGAAGCCCCACCCACAGGCCAAGCCAGGGAGTGAGGAGGAAATTAGAAGATGACTTCTATCTATCGATACCATCCAGGGGCCAGACTTCAGACCTTGAAGGTGACCTGTGGGCACTTGGTGACTGTACTCATTAGTATGTGTTCTACTAATTCAAGAAGTGCCTGAGCTAGAGAGTAGTGGCGGATATGTGAAATAAAGGCAGAAAATGGGACTCTAGGAGAGAGGAAGGGGGGGCAGCCGAAGGGAGTAGGGATGAGGAGGGGAGGGAACAAACAAAACAAAACAGAAAGTGCCGTCACAGAATCCATCCCTCTGGATGCTAACTCAAAATCAATTTAGAAAATCTATATACAAAGAATGTTTCTTACCATATATGAGGTGTACAAAGCACGTGGAAAGACAGCAAATAACACAATATTATCAATAAACGAGACAGAAGAATGCAGGGAAAGGAATGAGAAAGGAAAAGCAGAGTATACTGTACACCTCAGCACAACTGCCCCTTCCTGGAAAAGAGAAAGGGCTGCTTGGGTCAAGGCCTGGGGGTGCTGGACCACAGTGGGAACTCCAGAGCACTCAGAGGGGCCTGCCTGGGGCCCAGGAAGAAACCAGCGGGATGGCTGGAAAGGCCTGAAAATGCAGAGAGCAGGACTTGGCTTCTCAGTGGACACTGGCCCATCCCCACTTTCCCTCACCAGCCCAGGTTTTGGATCCCAGATTCCTAAACATCAAGGATGTATCAACAAACTAGGTGAATGAGCTGTGGAGACACGCAGCGGATGGGAAACACCACGGCACTTAGGGGGCAGCACGGAGGTCAAGCTTCAAGCTGCTGAACATAAAAGGAAGTTTCACGGGTGCCATGTCCTCCACAAATACCCAGAGAGAGCAGTGAGAACTCCCTGGTGCCGCTAACAAACAGACACCCACAGAGGGCTTACAGACAGACAGCCATTGGGAAGACAAAACAGACAGGTGAGGGATGAATGGGGAATTCAAATAAAACAAAACCCTATATGATGTATTTAAATGCTTGAGATGATCCTAAAATAAGGTGCTGTTTCATAGGAAAAGTGAAGAAATTCTGGGAACTAAACATACACACGCACATACACGTGCACACGTACACACACCACATGAGATGGAAAAGACAAAACAAATTTGATAGGTAAACTCAGAGAACACATCCAGAATGAGTCAAAAAGAAAAAGCTATAAGACATTAGGAGAAACAAATCTAAATCCAGCAGCAGCTTCAGCAGGCGCGGTCTCAGAGACGAGAAGCAGGCTAGCCCCGCGCTGAAGGACGCGCGCCTTTGCTAGATGCAGCTATTATGGAAGCAGTGGCTGAGAAACGGAGTGTAAGCGTGACGTGAATGAGAATGGAACAAGCAGTGTGAAAAGAGTGATAATGGTACTATCAATGTGAACTTTCAAATCTGTAAGGATCAATAAAAGGTTCTAGAAGTTTTCATTGAGAAAAAAATGCCTATAAGGAATGAGGATTGCCATCAATCATCCATGCAACACCCATGCCATGAAACAAAGGAGAGGGTGGCTTTTAAGATCCCAAGGGAGGCTAAATGCCCACCCAGGGCTGCTGAGCAAGTGTGTCATCATCAGCTGTACTATGGAGAGCATCTCTCGTATGCTGCAGATTGGGAAGTTCCTGGAGGGCCCACTCCAGCAAGACAGAAGAGTAGCCCAGGAGAGAGGAGAGACAGCCTTGAGACATCCCAATGGCTGTGCCAGCCATCTAGAGAGCAACCGTTTCAAACGCAATGCCAGATGGGAGGGGCATAATAACTAAGATTCCATGTAGCTGATTCTGTCCTTGAGACCCTGAAGAAATTTTAAGCACTAACTTAAGCAGGAAGTATATGAACATGATCATCAAATCCTGGACCATGGCTCTTCTTACTAATCACTCTGCATTTTACACTAAAGGAGCTATTAAATTCTGCTTTTACCTTTTTTTTTTGTTAGCTCAGCCTGCTTTTTCTGGGGCTCCTTTATCTCATTTCAGAGTTTTTGAACTGAAATACAATCTACTTACTTTCATTAATTCTTTTTGTAAATTTTTAAAAAATTTTATCAGATGTGTATAAGCATTTTGCCTGCATGTGTCTGTACACCAACTGTGTGCCTAATGCCTGTGGGGGTCAGAAGGGGGTGTGAGAGCCCCAGGAACTGAAGTCACAGACAGTTGAGTTCTAGTGTGGGTGCTGGGAATAAAAACTCTGATCCTTTAGAAAAGCAAGTGCTCGCAACTTCTGGACCATCTCTGTGGCCCCAATTTTTATTAATTTTTAATGATAAAAGAATTCAAGACAATATGTTTTAAGTTCTGTTGCTGCTTTCACTGCATCTGGTAAGCTCTGCTGTGCGGCACTCCTGGGACACGGGTCTTCCATTCTGTACTGCAGTGAAATTCACTAACGAGGGGTAAGTGTCTACGGTTGAGAGACATTGAAAGATAGTTTGGGTAATGCAAGTTAGAATAGAAAGTGAACTAGGTACAATCTTTTGGACTCACCAAGATAGGATAGATACAGAGTATTTCTCTGAATTTGTCAATTGCTATGGATAGACATTGTTGATGTACTTATTGCCTGTATATATTGTATGCAGCTGTTGGACTTATTATATATGGTTTTTCTCTTATATTGGTTGTAACCATTTTTATCGTGTACAAAAAAGGGGAAATGTGGTGATATTTTGTTTGTGCTCTAACAAATAAAGCTTGCCTGAAGATCAGAGGGCAGAGCTAGCCACTAGTTAACCACAGAGGTCTGGAGGTCTGTACAGACAGACAGGAAGGAATATGGCTGGGTAGAGAGGGGAATATAAGGTGGAAGAAGACAGGAACTCATCCTCTTTTAGGTCTGGAGATTTCATAGAGGTAAGAACTAGTGGTTGGCTGCTCTGCTTCTCTCTGATCTTTCAGTTTTCACCCCCATACCCGACTCCAGGTTTTTATTATTAAGACCAATTAGAACTCATGCTACATTAATAGACCGTAGTTCCTGGTAAAGAAAATGAGCCCTTTCTTGGAGTTTGTCAAAAGTCATGCCAACCCTGAGGCCCCCAATTCAGTGTAGGCCATTGCTCTTGCCTGTACATAATCAAACCAGGAGTTAAGACCTTCTTGCCGACTATACCACACACTTGTGGAGCTGAGATAGAAGTCTCCTGCCTGCTGACTAACTTTCTTAATCCAGAAGGTGCTATGCAGTCTTGTGAGGAAGAGAAGGCACCAGTAGTCTCGCTCAGCTATGGACCCTGTGGGTTACATTACTAGCTTTCCAGGCGAGACTGTCCTGGGCCTCTGGTCTCCCTGGACACTAGTCCTCATGAGCACTAGTACACTCCCTTACTTAAAAATAAATTTAAAATAAATCAGAAAAAAATGACATGTAGAATTGATTCCATTAATCTTGTGCTGCATGCGTGTGACAACCAAGCTCCGGTCATTCTATAGCTGGGGGGTCAGAGGACTGGCGTGATAATTCCTGAACACAGTACACTTTCTCTGCTGGTTCATGGGCCCTCTCAGACCAGATCACCTACCACAATAAGCCTCAAAGTTTAAAACACATCAGAAGCATCCAGAAGGCTGGTAAAGCTACAGATGGATGAGCCCTACTACCAGATCTCTGAGTGTCTTTTCTAGCATGTTCCATGGTGACTCTGCTGGTCCAGAACAACACTCACCAGTAAAACCACGGTGTGCTTCTCCGAGCCTCTGAACCAGAATCTACTACAGGGGAGTTCTGTTCACAGCTCCTACACAGCCCTGTACACAAGTCCTGCCTCTGGTAGGGTTCTCTAGAGAACAGAACAAAAGATGAACATGTATTATGAGACAGGATCTATTTGAGGGTTTTATATGATAGGGGCTGGGTGGTTGAACAATGGTGTCTAGACTTTAGGAAGGCTGAGAATCTGTCCTGGAGGTTGGATGTCTTAGCAGTCCCAGTCTGGTGCTGAATTTCTGCAGGATTCCCAGAGGGCTGCTGGTCTTGGTTTCCCACATCAGCAACAGGAGGCAGTGAATGTAGCCAACGAGTAGAGTCACTCACCAATCAGGGCAAAGGAGTAGAGTCACTCACCAATCAGGGCAAAGGAGTAGAGTCATTCACCAATCAGGGCAAAGGAGTAGAGTCATTCACCAATCTGGACGAAGGTAGGCCAGGAAAGGCAGTAGTAGTCCCCTCAGATCTCCTTACAAGGTGACTGCCACTAGAAGGGCTACCCACTCATGGAGAGGGCCTTCCCTCCTCAGTTAAGTCCTCCTGGAGTAACCTCACAGACCTGCCCAGAGGCACATCTCTTCTTGATTCCAGGTCAACCAAGTTGACAACCAAGATTAACATCACAGGGATTATTTCCTGAATCCCAGTCACTATCGAGTGCTTTCCACCAGTTTCCATGACTCCAGGTAACCAAGGTGGGTTCCTCTTACCTGTGCAGTTATTTTTATGGTTAGTGTGGCTTTGCTTTAAACCCACTTAGTCTTGGGTAAGATTCACATCTGAGTGTTCTGTAACTGTTGCCTCCAGGTTGAAAAGGACCTTTGCTATTTTTAATCAGAGCACCTACAACCATCCATAGGAGACTGTTATGAGACTATGCCTATCAACACCCCCTCATGAAGGGAGGCAGTATCATATCCAGGCCCTGCCCCCTGGGATTCTATAAGAAGTAGTGCTTGGCTGAGGTGGGTGCCTATCAATCCCCCTTTTCAAAGAAGGGGGTGGGATCAACTCCAGGCCCCTCCCATCCCTCGAGTTTTATAAAAAGCAACAGTTGGCTGAGGTGGGACTTCTCATTGGTATAACTGCCCATCAGTTGCCCAAGGAGCTTCACAGTTATGTGGCTACCTTTTAATCCCCTGTGTTCCGCTGAGCAACTTTAGTTAACTCATTTTTTCGGCAAACTGGCCTTGAATGCTCTCCTTTCTTTGGTGTGTGGGTGCCCACGGTATTTGTTCCCTAAGGACATTTCATGCAAATGTGTATCATATATGGAACTAATTCCTCCCCCAGACCTCTGCAGGCCCCATTTCCACCCCTCCCCATTTCTGTTGGTCCTCCTTGATCCCCTAGACAGTTGACTTTATAGCCTCTGGGCATATACATGTTCCAATTCCCTGCTGGAGCTAAGAGCCCAGGAGAAGAAATTTCTGAATCTAAAACTTACTCTAGGGTAACTTTATAAAAATGGCCATGGGAGAGGCCTGGGGCAGACAAGTGCCACCTGATTTTTAGCTCACGCTCATTTTGCCAATAATCATGTAGTCTCCAAAGGACACAGTGCTGTGTGGAAATTTTCTAGAGAGTTTAAATTTCTTTGGCAATTGGTCAAGCAGTGAGCTATGAAGTAACTAAAGTGTTAGGGGCCCCAGTTGATCTCAGAGGCTCTCTCAATGAGAGCAAAATCTTTCACAATGTGTCCACTTTAGATAAGTAGAATTCTCTATTGAAGAATTGGTTTTTAGATATGATTTTTACAGAAAATGATATATTCTTAGCTGCCAGATGCTGCTTCCACACCCTCAATGGGGTTAGTTTTCTTTTTGTTTTTCTGTTGATACAAGGTCTAACAGACTAGACAAGGTTAACCTGGAAATCGTTATATACACCAGACTGATCCTGAATTCCTAAGTCTCCTTACTCAGCCTCCCCAGGGCTGGTGCTATAGGCATGAACTACCACATCCAACTCATGCCCAAGTGACCCTTGCAGTTTGTATACATTTGTGTGTCTGGGACACTCACAATGTACTCTAGAGTACAGCTGCAATTTTTATTTTCTATTTTCTTGGCATAGTTTACTCTTTAAAATCTTTCCAGGTTAGAAAGCCAGTAAAGAAATGGAATCTTTGGTAGACAGTCCACAAGCCACCAAATCCCACCCCTGCTGCCGCTGCCCCACCAGCCTAGTGCAAGGGTCAGACATCTGCCAGCCGCTCTAGCAAGACCTTTTTTATTTCCTGAACACAGTCAATAAAAGACCCTATTTCAAGACACGTGTATAAATACACATACCTACTAAATAAATAATAGGTAGGGTTAGAACTCGTGAATGCAAACACTATGTGCTAAACACTGCACCTAGAATTTGCTTTCCTGGATTCCTGGGTATCTCCGGGGCCCAGGCCTGGCACACGGCGTGAGCTCTAGAACGTGTGGCACTCACAAGCGTGAGGAAAGGACTCCACAGGCTGCATCACCCTGATCTGACAATTGTCGTTCCACACACTGGGTAGAGCCCACTGTGCTCCCACAACCACCAGGACTTCCCGGCCATAGACATCAAAAGTACTCACCCTCAAGTCCTATGTATCACCCATGCTGGCCTACCTAACAGACCCAGCTGTGACAGGCTCCCTGCCTGCACTCACCAAGTGCCCCGAGTCCTGTCTGCACTTCACAGCCTTGTCAGTCCGTCAGGCTTTAAAAGCTGGACAAATGAAGCTGGGTAAGTCAGATATTTAAGTTCCTCCAGAGTCTTAATGAATTTCACAAATATTTAACAAGCAAATTAATTTATGTAAAGATCTGTTCATATTTGATAAACTTGAAGCAATTTAATAAATCCTGTCCTGTTTTAATAAACGATGGATTAGGGTAGCCTTCCTACAAACAGTAAATACATAAGGAAAATATTTATTATGCACCTGCCTTTTCAAAGATCATGTAAAGATTATCTTTGCCATAAAGACTTGACATCACTGCATTGTGTGTATTTGCTGGGGCGGAGGGAGGAGACTGAGCAGGCACATGTTCAGACTACCAAACCAGTGATGACATCATGGGAAAATTGGAGTACTAGGCACAAACTTACTTGGCACAAACCCTCAGGTATACCCAAGCACCACAGCACTCTAAGCATCACCTGAAAACAGTTGTCAGGGTGCTCACACCCCCTTAGCAATGGCAGATGCCTCTAGCACACATTCTTCTCTTCCTGCATTGCTTTATGAGCCATAAAAATTCTATCATAAAATACTATATATTATTCAAGCCTTAGCTCAGATAGTTATCTCAACTACAACCTTCTCCAGCCTCCTGCTTCCCTTCTGGCAGAGTTAGCATTTGCTGCCCTAGACTGAGAGCATTATGGGAATATCCACAGGATGGCATTTGACTGGCTGCCTTATAGTTTGTGCTGCACAAGTCAGCCTCTCTCTGTGCACTGGGAGTTTCTCCACCCTCGCCAGGAACTTGCATTTTCCCCACAGATAGTTAAGAAGCAACAGTGTTTGTGCCCTGGTTCCCTGGACAGGTACCATGGAGAGAGGAGGATGGCGGATGGGTCTTGTCATCTACTAGGGGTATCGAGACTGTTGAAGTGATACCTATAGCCTTCCAGTATTTGCCTCCCTGGATGCAAGGATCTTTGTTTGGGAGATACAGTCTTAGCATGCTCAGGGCAAGCAAACGGGCAGGACAAGAAGCAATGATAATATTGACGATTTCAGTTGATTTTTATGGAAAGAAATGGGATATACAGATGCCACAGTTCTTCCGTCCTTTGGCTGGGAACATGGGGTCATGTTTCACACTCTTTCCAAAGTTCCTCAGCAGGGCTTCTCTCTCCATGTTCAGAACAGTGAGCCATGTAGAAACATTTCCTTCACAGACTTTCTCAGCTTTCCACGTTTTCTAGCTGCATTTCCTGGGTGCATGCATACACTGTGGTCACTGTGGTGGTTTGAGTAAGAATGGCCTGCATAGGCACCTTTGTTTGAATGCTTGGTTATCAGGGAATAGAACTGTTTGAAAGGGTTGGGAGGTGTGTCTTCATTGGAAGAGGCATATCACTAGGGGTGGGCTTTGAGGATTCAAAGCCCAAACCAGACCCAATCTGTGTCTCCATCTTTCTCTCTCTTTCTCATTCTCTCTCTTTCTCTCCCCCACCTTGCCCCTACTCTCTCTGCCTGTGGACCATGATGTACCTCTCAACCACTTCTGCAGCACCATGTATGCCTGCTGCAAATGCAAGGGCACTCATATCTGTAAAAGAAACATTACTAAAGCTTAAATCACGTATCAAACCCCATGGATTAATAGTGGGAGACTTCAACACCCCACTCTACCAATGAACAGACCTGCCAGACAGAAACTTAACAGAGAAATAAGGTAACTAACAGATGTTATAACTCAAATAGACTTAAAACAGATATCTACAGAATATTCTAACTCAAATAGACTTAAAACAGATATCTACAGAATATTTCACCCAAAAACAAAAGAATATACCTTCTTCTCAGCACCTTATGGAATCTTCTCCAAAACTGAGCAAATACTTGGTCACAAAGCAAATCTCAACAGATACAAGAAAATTTAAATAGCTTCCTGTATTTTATCAGACAATCATGGATTAAAGCTGGATTTCAACAACAACCAAAAGCCTACACACTTGTGGAAACTGAACAACTCTCTACTGTATTCTCACAGAGTCAAGGAAGGAGTAGAAAAAGAAATCAAAGAATTCCTAGAATTCAATGAAAATGAATGCACAACATACACAAATTTATGGTACACAATGAAAGCATTGCTAGGAGGAAAGTTCATAACACTAAGTGCCTACATGAAGAAATTAGAGAGCTCTCACACTAGCAGCTTAACAGTGGTGTAGGAGGTTCTTCATTATTTGTGTTGCTTCCATTGGTGAATAAAGAAACTGCCTTGGCCTTTTGATAGGGCAGAAATCAGGTAGGCGGAGTAGACAGAACAGAATGCTGGGAAGAAGGACAGTGTGGCAGATGCCATGAAACTCCTGTCTGAGATGGACGCTGGTTAGGATCTTTCCTGGTAAGCCACAACCTTGTGGTGAACACAGATTGGTGGAAATGGGTTAGATCAAGATGTGAGAGTTGGCCAAGAAGAGGCTAGATATAATGAGCCAGGCAGTAATTTAATTAATACAATTTCTGTGTGGTTATTTCGGGTATAAGCTAGCCAGGAACAAAAGCAGGCCCTCTCTCCTTCAACATAACAGCACACCTGAAAGCTCTAGAACAAAAAGAAGTAAGCATGCTCAAGAGGAGTAGATGGCAGTAAATAATCAAACAGGGCTGAAATCAATAAAATAGGATAACGAGAACAATACAAAGAATCAACGCAACAAAGAGTTGGTTTTTTGAGAAAATCAACAAGATAGACAAACCTTTACCCAAACTAAAGGACAGAGAGAATATCTAAATTAACAAAATCAGAAACAAAAGGGGGATAATTACCAAGTGATACTTCAGAAACCTATACTCCACAAAATTGAAAAATCTAAAAGAAATGGACAAATTTCTTGATAGATACCATATACCAAAATTAAACCAAGATCAGATAAACAGTTTAAATGGACCAATAACACCTAAGGAAATAGAAGTGGTCATTAAAAGTTTCCCAACCAAAAACAGCCCAGGGCCAGATGGTTTCAGTGAAGAATTCTACCAGACTTTCAAAGAAGAACTAATACCAATACTCCTCAAATTATTTTGCAAAAGAGAAACAGAAGTAATATTACCAAATTTATTGTGTGAAGCCACAGTTACCCTGATACCCAAACCACACAAAGACTCAACAAAAAAGAGAATTACAGACCAATTTCTCTTATGAACATTGATGCAATAATACTCAATAAAATACTCACAAACCGAATCCAAGAACACAACAAAAAGATCATCCACCATGATCAAGTAGGCTTCATCCCAGAGGTGTGGGAATGGTTCAACATATGAAATCTGTCAATTTAATCCAGTATATAAACAAACTTAAAGAAAAAAAGCTGCATGATCATCTAAAGTGATGAAAAAGCCTTTGACAAAATCCAATACCCCTTCAAAACAAAAGTCTCGAAGAGATCAGGAATACAAGGGATATACCTTAACATAATAAAAGCAATACACAGCAAACTGATAGCCAACATCAAATTAAATGGAGAGAAGTGTAAAGCAATTACACTAAAATCAGGGACAAGACAAGGCTGTCCACTCTCTCCATATCTATTCAATATAGTGCTTGATGTTTTAGATAGAGCAATAAGACAACTAAAAATGATTAAGGTGATACAAATTGAAAAGGAAAAAGGCAAAGTATCACTACTTGCAGATGATATGATAGTATACATAAGTGACCCCAAAAATTCTATCAGGAAACTCTTACAGAAAAAAAATCAGGGAAACAACATCCTTCACAATAGCCACAAACAATATAAAATTCCTTGGTATAACTCTAACCAAGCAAGTAAAAAACTTGAATGACAAGAACCTCAAATCACTGAAGAAAGAAATTAGAGAAGATGGAAAGATCTCCCATGCTCATGGATTGGTAGGATTAACAGTAAAAATGGCCATCTTACCAAAAGCAATCTACAGATTCAATGCAATCCCCATAAAAATTCCAACAAAACTCAACTTTGTAAATAAAAACAAAAACCCCAGGATAGTTAAAGCAATCCTGTACAATAAAGGAACTTCTGATGATATCACCATCCACGATTTCAAGCCCAATCATAATTTAAAAAAAAACATGGTATTAGCATAAAAACAGACAGGTTGATCAATGGAATTGAATTGAAGACCCAGAAGTAAAACACCTATGGACACTTGAGTTTTGACAAAGAAACCAACATTATACAATGAAAAAATAAGGCATCTTCAACAAATGGTGCTGGCATAACTGAGTGTCAGCATGTAGAACAATGCAAATAGATCTATATCAATCACCTGCACAAAACTCAAGTTCGGGTGGATCAAAGACTTCAACAGATAAACTAGATACACTGAACCTGATAGAAGTGTAGAGAGGCTTGCTGCCACAGCTGATAATCTGAGTTCTATCCCTTAAAGCCCACAAAGTGGAAGGAAAACAGATTTCTGTAAGTTTTTCTCTGATCACCACATGTGTGCCATGACAGGCACATACATAATATTTTAATGTTTTCTTTAAAATATGAATTACATATGAAAGATGTTAGTATTTGTTCATTTTGGGTGATGTTATTTTATCCTCTGTGATTTTCATCTTCAAATAAAATGTGTTAATATAAATGATGTGAAACATACATACATATCTGCACTTGTAGGTTAAATAAAAGAGAAATTTTTATATTGACTAAAGGTCTGATGCATAAAGGAGACACAGCCATCATAAACATTCACACTTACAAAAAGCCAAGGGGATTTATAGAGCAAAATCTATTAAAAACATAGGGACACACTGGGAAAACTGCCATAATAGTAGAATATTTCTACTTACACTTCAGAAGAAATCAATAGATAAAAAGATAAATAAGGATATAACAGATTTGAAGATCAACATCATAAACCCAACTTAATAAATAGATTTCTGAACTTTATAATAGAATACTGACTGCTTATACTTTTCAAATTCCTTGGAATTAAAAACATACACACACACACGCAAAACAAAAGTACTAGACCACAGGCAAAACTGAAAATACCTAAAACACAAAAATGTGACAAGGTTGATGTCTTGACCTTACATTAAAAGGTGATTACTTTAGGAAAAGGTGAGAAAGATGGTTTCCCTATCTTAAGGCAACTTACAGAAGAAAAGCGTCCATTAGTTTCAAAAGGTGGGTTCATGACCATCACAGTGGCAGCAGGCAGGCAGGCATGGCACTGGGGCGGCAGCTGAGAGCTCATATCCCGATTCAAGAATAGGAGGCAAAGAAAGCTAACTGAGCCTGCCATGGGCTTTTCAAGCCTCAGTGCTCATCTGCCAGGGCCACATCACTTCCAAGGCCACACCTCCCCCAGCAAGGCCACACCTCCTAATCCTTCCCAAGCAGTTCTAACCATTGGTAACCAAACATTCAAATATAAGAACCTATGGAGATCATTTTCATTCTGGCCACCATATCCCCCTCACTAAATTCAGCATTAAAAGTCAGCACTCCTCTGAGACTTACCTACAGGACAGAGCCCTCCCTCCTGTCCTGAGAGATGAGATGCCAGGGCCTTCATGTCCATCTCTGGACACAGCTTTTCCCTAGTCATCTCTGTTCATGTTCTTTCTCAGGAAAGGCTGTGTCCAGGCAGCTCATAAGGATTCTCCATAGATCCCTTTGCTAGCTAAGTTTTACTTCCTGTTAGCTAAACTTAGTAGCATGGAGAGGGCAAGCAGGAACACACACAAAAGGGAACAGCTGAGGAGAGATGAGGGTGAGGTGATCTCCAGTGGTGTGTGGAAGGGTTGTCTGCAGAGTACACCACCCCAGCCACCCAGACGAAATGTCTCTGCGGCTGATTTAGCCTGTTTGGTCTGGGTTTGCTTGCTGTGAGAAGCAGTGCATGTCAGGTTTCTACGGTCGTGCGTGAAATGGCAGAACAGGCTTAGCTGAGCCCTCCCATAAACCCAAGTCAGGAATAAATAGGAAGATTTATAAAGGGGAAGGCACAGTTCTTCGGCTACATTGATTTAAAGGTGGTGAAATAAATGATTAAACTGTTCACTCGGGTGTTCCGTGAAGCAGATCTAATGTGCAGTTTTGTGACCTGAGATGACCTCAATGCCACCATAAATCAAAAAGCTTAACAAATATTAAGATAGTAAAAAATTACCTGTATGGGACAGGCTTGACATCCCACCCACTATCACTTAGGAAGCCCAGGGCTCTGGAAGCTCCAGGCTGGCCTATCAGAAGGCCAAGGGTGTAGCAGCATTTCAAATGTATTTTAATAAATAAAGACTTCCTGAGGATCTGAAAGTAAAACAGTCCCACTGGTCAGGCTTACAGACCAGATTATGGTAACACACACCTTTAATCCCAGTAGCCAGCTTAGTTGCCATAGAAATCGAGTGGTGCATGCCTTTAATCCTAGCCCTAGACAGAAATATAAGACAAGATGACACAGCTCTCAGACTCAGACTCCTTCTGAGATTCCAGGAGGCAGGATGGCCATTTCTGATTGAGGTCAAGGCAATAGCCAGTAGCTGGCTGTTTTACTTTTCAGATCTTTAGGTTAAACCCCAATTTCTGACCCTGAGCTTTTATTAATCGTGCTACATTTGGCACCCAACGTCAAAAATTAAAAATAACAATAAAAGAAATAGTTTAAAATAAAGCCACATCAAAATGGAAAATACACAGAGAATCGGGTACTGTATGTTATTGTGTTGTTCTTTGAATTGACTACTGAGAAAGGAGTAACAGCTGCTAAAAGACATTTGAGTATTAATGCTGCTGGGTTAATCCAATCTATATATTTTGAAAATGCCTTGACTTGAAAATTTAAGTCAAAAGATATGTTGCTTTGGAGAAGAGATTTTGCTTTTGTTTCCAAAGGAAGTAAGAGGCTATAGATTCATTCTGGATTAAGAAAAATAAGGTTTGATCAAGGAAGACCCCCAGAAAAATCTCCAATGGTAACAGATGACACAGATGATCCAACATTTCACAGTACATTTGTTTCAGTTTCCTCTGAGTTCTACATCCAGAAGAGCATCAAGACTGCTGACTGAAATAATCCAGTCTCAGAGAATACTCCAGTAAGAACTTGACCATGATGATAAATTTACTTTGGGTTCCCATAAGATTATCAGTGCCCCCAGTTGGCAGGAAGTAACCTAGAAAATTATGCCCACATTTGTTGATGGAGAGAGGGCCTCCTTTCCATCCTGGCCACCCAGCTAGTTTACACCCAAAATAATCACACAGAAACTGTATTATTTAAAACACTGGTTGGTCCATTAGCTCTAACTTCTTATTGGCTAATTCTTACATCTTAATTTAACCCATTTTTATTAATCTGTATATCGCCACATGACTGTGGCTGACTGGCAAGATTCTAACCAGCTTCTGTCTCAGGCAGGAGATCCATGGCATCTCTCACTCTGCCCTTCTTCCCAGCATTCAGTTCTGTCCTCTCTGCCTACCTAAGTTCTGCCCTGTCAGGCCCAAAGCAGTTCTTTATTCATTAGCCAATGAAAGCAACACATGAACAGAAGAACCTACTACACCATTTCCCTTTTTCTGTTTAAATAAAAAGGAAGACTTTAACATAGTAAAATTGCATATAACAAAACAGGTATCAAATAGGAATTACAGTTATAATACTTATATTTACTTTATCTTTTAACATAACTAGGCAAAACTATAACTATAAATTCTTCAATTCCATCAAAGACTCCAGAAGGATATAATATTACCTAAGTAAACTGGAAGTGCATTGTAAGCAACTTCCAAAACTCTAGAATTGACAGAGACATCTCACTGCCTGGACAGTCACCCAAAGTTCTTCTGTACCATTGGGACATCCATCTTCAGCCCACAGGCCCATATTATCCATCAGACTTTTTCATGAAGCAGGAAATTTTAAAGACAGTTTAGTCACTTTCTTCTGTATCCTGCAGAATGTTTTGCAGACTCTTTCACGAAGCAGGAACCCCGAAGGATCATCTCACCTTTAGGCAAGTTCAGCAGTCCTCTCTCTGTAGGCATTGAATGTCCAGTGAAGCACTCCAGGCAAGAGCAGTTTCTTGCCCAAATGGCTAAGGAGCCTCTTCAATGTCCATCTTCCTCTCAAAATAGCTTGGTGCTGCCAGGAGCAGACATGTCTCATTGTCATGAAAAATCCTAAATTATTAAAACATTTTAAATGCCATATTCTGTAGTCTTTGGAAGATATGAAGAATGCCTATCTGAAATATATCTATGCACATCTAAAAAATCTAACTAACATGACTACAAGCTTGACTATTATAGATGATTATCTATTAACCTATATTTCTTAATTATACATTACATTTTTTAAATGAACTACACAATTACAATACCTTAATCAATATCAGAAATACATATACATATAACAAAATTGACCTTAAATTTGTACCATTAAAGCAAGATCCATACCAATGCAAATTATTCATATCTATATCATATCCCCCTTTAAATGTAAACAAACATTTATAAACAATACCAGCAGACTAAGTTTGTAACCTAGCTACAGGAATTTCAGTGAAGAAACAGGGTTATGTGATGTGATGGTTGCACCGTCAACAGGATCTAGAGTTACTCTGAAGACAGATTTCTGGATAGATCTGTGAGGTGTCTTCTTGCTTAGGTTAACTGCAACGGAAACGTCATCCTAAATGTGGGCAGCACCATCCCACAGCTGCGGTCCCGGACTGAATAAAAAAGAGACAGTGAACTGAGCACCAGTATCTACCTGTCTGTGTGTCCAGTGGAGGCAACTGACCAGCTGCCTTGTGTTCCTACAGCCATGCTGTTTCCACCATGATGGACAGTGAGATATAATAAGCCTTATGCTGCAAAATGGAGACAGGAGGATTCCTGGACACTGGCCACCAGGCTTGGCTTACTTCCCAAAGTCCTGGCCAATGTATGACACTGCTTCAAACAAACAATGGAAGGTGCCTGAGAAATGACACTCAACATTGCCCTCTCAAATGTGTCTCTGTGTGTGTCTGTGTCCGTATCTGTGTGAGTGTGTGCGCATACATGCACACAAAAAAGAATGGGAAGAAAAACAATAGAAACGTCAGATTCTGGACATTGGCACGAGATAGGTGGCTAAATGCAAAAGACGAGCCTGAATTGGCAAGTGATGAAATAGGACTCATGGCAAATCTTACGTCATGGGCACCTTGTGCTCACCACACCATTCCCTACAGTGCAGGGTTGTGATTTCACCCAAGATGGCATGATCTAGGCTCCCATGATCTACCTATCCAATCAAACGCCCCTTTCTTCCCACTGTCCCTTAGAACTCAAGGAAACACTTTGTCTCGTTTCCGGGGTGTTGCCTTGCCTGCGTTCAGGGGAGAGAATGGAGAAAGAGATGTATGGGTTTGTTTTGAACTTTCTACCAATATCTAACAAAATGACTATCTTTCTTTAAATTCTGACTTTTGAGGGTATTAGTTCCCATTATTACTCGTCCAGGAGTCCATAATAGCCTCATTTTATTAGATCCAAATTTTCTATTTAGACAGCAGAGCCTAAGAGCCCCTTCAGAACAAGGAAATAATATGCATTTTCCAAGGTAATTTGCAGACACAAATACATATGTGTGCCGCCAGGATTACCAAAGGGACAAAATCACCAAGAAGACGGCGATGCTGTTTAGTAATTTCAAAACTAAACATCTTTGCACCCAAACAGAAACACCTGCTGTGTCCTAGAAAGGTCTCTGCAGCCTGCTTGATAAATTGCACCTCATTTTTACCACCTTGCTGATGCCATTTCTGATGGCTTTGAAAAAAACAAAACAAAACAAAAAATGGGCTGGGAGCACATAATCTTTAAAAACATGTGCAGTGTCTTCAAGAATAGATGTCCTGTCCCATCCCACAGTCAACCGTATAACATAACCTCATGTCTCCTCTCAGAAGCACGCACCTTCAGAGAGGAGCACTGGCTGCTCTGGGCTTCCAGTCACTTTTAAAAAGCTGTCTCCAGGCTGGGGACTGGGATTCCAGGTGAGGAGAACCAAGCTACTGGTCGACATCCACCCAACACCCACCAGTAGCCCGGTGGGAGAAATGAGTCCTCTTACCCTGAGTGCAGGAATGGTTGAGCTAAAATGAGTGTGAGGCCTGTGGTCAGAGATCTTAGAAGGAAAAGTGTGGGCCATGGGGGGGGTGACATTCAGAGAATCATGGACGTCTTCCAACCCCCTAAAGGAGGGGGGTAGAAGGTGCGGGATGCTGAGAAGGGACTGAGGACCAGCTGCCTCTGCACCTGCAGCAGGGGACGGCCCACTGCTCCCACAGGTAGATATAGTTCCGTGTCTCCCCCAAGAAGCCTCCCACTCATCTCTGCTCACCTCCCCAGCTGCCCAAATAACCACTCCTGCCTCCTCTGTGGAAATGTCCCAAGATTAAACCCACTCCATTTTCACCATAGTCTAAGGGGGCAGACATGGAAATCCTGAGTAATAGAAGTCAAATATGGCTGTATGTCAGTATCTCCAGACTGTTGATTGAAATGGGGGAGGGGATGTGTGAATTTGGGGGGTCAGAACTTGTCCTGTTCCTTTCTCTAAAAATAAAAAAAAAGCAAAAAACACCACTGGGGCTTACTTTTCCTCTTAGCAATTTGCTTAAAGCAAAACAACGATACTAACCAAATATCCCTCACAAGAAGCTCATTATCAAAACTAAAACAAACAGGTAGAAATGGGTCCCAGCTTGCAATGAACAGCAGACAGGCAAGACTGCACAGTTGTCATACTGGAGCAGGCATCCCATAATTCCATTCAGACTCCCTCACACAGGCAAGAAGCAGAAGCCAGGCAAAGGGTAAAAGAGGTATCCTTGTGCCTACTGTGATCTACCGGGGTCTATCTTGGAGACAGCTCTCCAGTAACAGATTTTTGCACCACAGGTTGGCTCTGCGGATTGGTAATTGAGGAGGAAAAAGAAAAGGTGAGGTCATCGCTAGGGTCAGGCTGAGCATGCAGGAGACTGAGTCTGGCACTGGCTGTTGGCATTGCCATGTTACATGCCATCACAAGTGGACAAGATGGGCGCACCTCCATTATTAATTACAGCATTGCTTCGTTCGTGTCTCTTCCTTCTATATATATATGTATTTGTGTTTGTGTGAGTGCAAGTGCGGAGTGTGTGTGGTGCATGTCCGCCAGTGTGTGAAGACACACATGCCCATGTGTACATGGAGTGGGGGAAGCTATTGGCTGTCTTACTTATCACTCTCCAACTTATTCCACCGAGACAGGGTCTCTCACTGACCCCGAGGTGAGGCTGCAGCCAGCAAGCTGTTTCCACCCCACCACAGCACCATACTGAAGTTACAGGCTTGTGTGAGCTCACCCAGATTTTTACATGTGTGCTGGGGATTTGAACTCAGGGCCTCATGATTGTGCAGCTCTTACCTATGGATCATCTCTCCAGTCACACGGAAAGATGGCAAATGCCCAACTCTGAAGCACCTTCCAAAGTTGAGTTCACTGGGATAAGAGTCCCAGTGATACAAGCATGGGTTACTATGGTCACATTTCAGCATGGTTGGCATTCAAGGTCTGTAAATTTTGCTACCTCTTCCAAGAAAGCAGTCACAGAACTTGGGGGTCAGAACTTGACAGGAATCCCTAAAACTGCTTCCTTTTTGCTTCTTCAGAAAGCCCTCGACTGTGTACTTTCCTAAGAAGGGACTCACATTTCCCATAGCAACTTCACTGTGTACTCATTATGGGACAGAAACATCCTTTACGGGTGGATGCTCAAAATATGGTGTTGGTCCAGTGAGATGACTCAGTGGGTAAAGGCTTTTGCCACCAAGCCTGACGACCTGGGTTTAGACCTCAAGGACCCCACGTAGTGATAGAAGACAAATGACTCCTGCTGGTTGTTCTCTGCCTTACAGAGAGAGAGAGAGAGAGAGAGAGAGAGAGAGAGAGAGAGAGAGAGAGAGAGAGAGAGAGAGAGAGATTGTCATCTTTTAAAAACTTAAAAACAGATTGTTGACTTTTGATGGAGTCCACAGTCTCCATCCCAGGAAACATGCAGTCACAGGACCAAATATCCCCAAACCCCTTACAGATGAGGGTACCCATGGCCGAACATCAGCCATCACTAAATCCTCCAGGCTCCTGGGCTCCATCGGAAAGCTGGGAGAGCCACAATGGCCATTCATTGCTGAAGCTCTCAGGTGCTTTTGTGTTAGCATGGTCCAGTGTTGTGTCAAGCAGGGAAGAATAAAGGTTAATTTATTCTATTAGTCTCAATTGTCATAAGAATTTTACCCAACAATATGGTTCATTAAATGCTGAATCTAACAATTATGTTCACCATGATAGAAATTATTCAGACAGATATGATCTGAATAGTTGTGATTTATTAATTTAGACACAAATTTAATTAGCAATTGATTTCCATTGTGTCTCTATCTGAACAATAAGGTTTATGGAAAAGCATCCTGGAAAAAAAATGTCAACTTAGAATCAGGTAACAATAAAAGAAGTAACCTCTCTGCTTTCAGAAATGTGATTACAGCTTTCACTTGAAACAGAACAACAGAAACCACCCCAGGCAGTCTGAAGAGGTGGCTATTTCCCTCCAGCGGAGATGCTGCCCCTGACCCTAGAGGCAGTGACACCCCCAGAGGACTGCACAGATGTGCAGGTACAAACTCACAGAGCACAGGGACTGAGAGAGCCCTGTGTTAGTGCTTGTGGCTGCGAACAAGTACCTGGCCAAAGGGTCTCAAGGAAGAGAGGGTTTATTCTGGCTCCCAGTCTGAGGCTGTGGTCCATCACGGCAGGGATGCCATGGCAACAGGAGCATGCAGTGGTTGTCCACACTGCATCCATAGTCAGGAAGCAGAGAGAATTGAATTCTGGTGCTCTGTTCACTTTTGCCTTTGTATTCTCTCAGGGACCCCAGCCCACAGGATAGTAGTATTCACATTTAGGGTGGGTTTTCCCACCTCAATTAACCTATCAAAACTCTCTTTCACAGAAAGCTCCGTCCATGGTGATTATAGAAAGCCCCTGCTCTTCTGGACCCATTGGGCTTTCCATACAAAGAGAAGATGTACCCTGGTAGCCTTTACTGGGAAGCACAGTTCCCTCAGCATTGAATATAAAATATTGGCATTGACTATACAAACAAACAAACAAAAAAGGAAGATAAACCGGAATGCTTGGTTTAAAAAAAAAAAAAGAAAAGTAGAATTTTCCTCTAAGTTGTTCTTTGTGTATTTCCCTATCACCAATCCCATTCCGATTTGAACCATACCTCATAGACCAGGAGCAACTTTTTCTTCAGGAAAAAAGAAATATTTGTTATCTCCGGACGCTTAGGGCTTTGGGGGCAGGAGAAGGACAAGGTAGGAGGACGGAGAGAGCAGAGGGAAGGCTCAGAGTAGGTTCTTTCCAGCCCTCATTTCTCCACCTGCTAACCCCAGTCCTAAGTGACTTCTCTCCCGACTGCTCCATCTCAAACGACCGGCCACCATCATCTCCCTGCCTCTAACAGACTGGCGCACTGACAATAGGAGCAGACAATCTTATGCTTGCATACTGGTATCTAAATATAATTTCCCAGTAGAAGAAAGGAGAGTACTTACGTAAAAATGGCCACTTCTAGGTCTTGGACTAGAAGGTAGAAGACAAGCCTGCAAGACTGAAGCCGTCCAGCATCGGCCTGGTACACACCAGGTCATACAAGGCCAAGTCCAACCCCCAGCGTTTCCGGAAAATAAGATCAGACCAGGCAACAGAAAAACATGGGCACAGCCTCATTAAAAGAACATGGGTGTTCTTAAACCTCTCCTTAACCCCACAGATGCATACATGTAGCTCTCACTCCCTATGAAAAAACATCTGTGTCAGAGCAAGACCACATCGAAAGCCACAACTAGTCAAAAGCAGAGAACAGCTACCTGTTAAGTGCACATTCCCAGTCTATGCATCTACAGCACAACCACAACGCCAAGGCTCGGGGACACCGGAGAAGAGGGGACAGAAAGACTCTAAGAGCCAGAGGACCAGGATATCTGCTGTCGGAGAGGGTCTTCTACATACAACAGGGAGGCTGCACCCAATATGCTGCCCAGTCAAGGCCTGGACAACAATCACAGTTGCCGCGCCAACAGGGATGAGCAAAATCTTACAAGGCCCACCCCTAAATGAAGAGGTACAGACAATAAATGACTACTGAAAATCAGTTTTCCCTAGGGATGGGCCCTCTAATTGGTTATCTAAAACCAAGACGTCAACTGTAAAAATATATATGTATAAGTAACACTAAATAACTTAGCAATTTGTATTTATATATGATATATGTTATATATACATGTTATATATAAAAGGATAAAAGGGAAAGAGGCCATGAACTAAAAGGGAACAGGGCAGAGTACATGTGAGGAATGGGGGATGGTGATGTAGATACATTACTCATATATGAAATTCTCTAAATAAATATTTTTTAAAACAACAAATCCAAAGAAAATTTTAATTCTCAAAAAAGAAGGAAATGAAAGGAAAGGGAAGGGAAGGGAAGGAAAGGGAAGGGAAGGGAAGGGAAGGGGAGGGGAGGGGAGGGGAAGAGAGGGGAGGGGAGGAGAGGAAAGGAAAGGATGCAGGCACCAGCTTAGAGAGGACCCAGCTGCGAAGGCTGAAATAACTAGTGCAACACACCAGAGACATTACAAATGCATTATTTCTCAACACACACACTAAATAAATAAACAAACAATCACACTACAGCCTTATTGTAGGGTTGAAGGAAGTCAACTGTTTACTCTGAGAACGGGCCATAAATGGGAAAGATTTGTGTGAACAGCATCTTTGTGTGAACTGAGAGGCACTGAAAGCTGGTGATGAGGTGCCTCTTCTTACAGAACTGCTCCAGATCACAGCTGGACAAAGAGTCCTAACCTGAGTATCACCATTCTGTAAGAGACAGAGCCAATCAAGGCATTCGATCATCAGGGTTAGCTTACATCACAGGAGGAGGACCATACAGCGTGCGGCTCTCCATAGATGTACAAGCCGTCAAACACCCTTTGGAAAACACTGAATCTAATCAAGTCTCTAGACTAATTGCCCTTTTCTAGGACCTGCCTGAAGACGATGAACACACACCATGTGTTCAATGCCTTTGCAAAGCCAAGAACATGGAAAACTTTACATGTTCTCCACTGTGTTTTTGTTTTAAACTAGAAATTACAAAGAACAAGTAAAAAAATAAAGAAAGGGAGGAAGGGAGAGAGAGATGAAGGAAGGAAGGAACAAAGATAGATGGATAAATGCAAAACGGATAGACTAAAACAAGCCTTGGGCCCTGTCGTTCAAGTGTGATCCAGAGGGCTCCTTCTGTCAAGCCAGCTAAGTACTATAATATCATCAGGGAGCTGAAACACTGACTGGATGTTTGATGGTACCAAGCAATTTTAGTCTTAAGTGATAATGGTTATGAAGTGATTTTTAAATTTTATTTATTTTGATATTTAGAGTCAAGGTCTTACTGTGTAGCCCTGACTGGCCCAGAACTTGCAATGTGGGCCAGCGTAAACTCAAAACTCATAAAGCTTAGTCTGTCCCTGCCTTGTAGATGCTAGAATTAAAGGTGTACATGACTACACCTGGCTTGTAGTGATTTTTTTGTTTCAAGAGAGATGAAGACACATTTAAGTATTTCCTGTGAGATGCTATGAGTCCAGATGGGGTTCCAGAGAGGGAAATGAAGCAATGGGACACAAGCTAGTCTGGCCCACAAGAAGGCCTGGCTCTGGGGTCTCCAGGTAACTTGCAGGTGGGTCAGCAATGTTCCCTTTCCATGCCCACATGCCCTGTCCACATCTGGATTGCTCTCTCCAGTTCTGGCTCTCCTGTAAATCCTGGGATTAGGTTCAGGCAACACCCTAGAGGAGAGAGATTTGTAGCTGGGTGTATTACATAAGACAACATTTGAACCTTTCTATAATAAAAACTATGAAGTTCTTAAAATCGGTCATGTTTTTTAAAGCAAACAGTGACTTTTGAGATGATCAGTAGTGACTTCAGGCTTGCTAGCAATCCTCCCAGTCTGTGAGCCCTTTCCTATCAGAGTAGATTTAGCTTTGATTGATTGGTGTCAGACAGACAGCACACATCTCTCTAGGCAGCCTTTGTCCTAGGAGCTGGAAAGAGAATGTGGCACAAGGAAATCCCTGCCCACAGGGCACCTGTCTCCAGGACTGAGCCTGGGTAGGTCAACATCACATCATGGATTAGAGAGAAACAGGACTTTCCAGTTTCTCACAGCCCAGAACTGAACCCCCCCCACCCCATCCCCAACACAGCTTCTCAGAGAAGTGGATAACTGAGGCAACACACTGATGTTTACTGTCAGGAACGAGGTGAGACCCACGCACTCTGGTTATTCTAATGGGAAAGGGAAACAGCCTCTCAGCGCTGAGTGGATGGTGTTAGCGTAGGGGAAGAGTAGTGGAAAGGGAATGGCAGGGCACAGCAGGGTGATTGGCACAGGAACGGTGCTGGATGGAAAGGCAGGTTGAGCTTAACTGATGGGAGCCATACAGAGCGATGGGACATGAGCAGAACCATCATGACATGGTCATGGGCAAACCTCTCTTTCTTTGGAGGCCAACATTATTGAGATGTTGTCCCGGCCAGCATCTTTCTTGTGGTCCAGTGTGGCCCAGCAGAATATCACTGACACAGGGACATTGAAAAATGTTAAGCACTGAGATTGGGGTCAGGGGCACAGAATAAAGGCATGAGAAACCCTTCCCTAGGGAGATGTAAACAACTATAACCCTCCCCCAAAAGTCCCAAAGTTCAGTTCTACTTAGTTTACCCCAGGAAGCCAATGGAATTAGGGGGCTTGGTTACAGAGTATGGTGAGGACCATGGGTGACCCCAAGAGCAGCAGCCTCATTGGAAAGCCTCCACCTGGCGTGGATTGGGGCTCCCACAGAGCTGCACAGAGGGAGACTGCTCAATTATAGACCCATACCTAGGTATTCTAGCATCCCTACGTATTCTAGCTAGTGCCTCGAGTAGCCTCTGCAGCTAGGGCAGGCTGACATACAGACAGCTGACAAGAGCAACTGGAATCTTAGGTGAGCGTCTAGCACTCTCCTCACCTCTCCTTCTCTGGTGGACTCCCAACAGTCCACAAGCCTTCTGTTGTACTCTAGCAAGTGGACACAGCTGATCTGGTGACCAGGCTCTCCCACAAGGTCACCTGCTTGTGCAGCACCTAGAAGGAGACATGACTAAGCCAGATAGACAAAGATTACCTGCAGGGCCTGATCTCCTGAAAACCAGTCATGAGTATGGAAAGCACGTGACCTGCTGTGTCCCCTCCACACAGAACAATGTGTCGCCTCAGTCTCCCTCTGGGCTTCATGGGAGGCACCTGGGAGCCAGCCCATCTGGTCTGAGCCTGGCCACGGGGAAAGATGCACTAATCCACCCAACCTGAACTCTGGGTGAGAGTTCTTTGGTTCCCTGTGACTGGCACTAAGCAGAGAAGAATGAAGCGGTTCCATACAGCTGCTATTCCAGGACATTTCTAAGACTTGTAGGGGAACAACAGACAAAAAAGGAGTAAATATTCTGGCCTTTGCTCTCTCTCTTTCCAAGGAGCACACAGCACAAGCCACAGAATGAAATACAAGTTAGCAGAGGCAGCAAATCCCTTCTCTTTCCTGTATAACCACCCAAGCAAGGACAATACTTGGTAATTTTTAAACATATTTTAACATATTAACATATTCTTAAAGAATTAATCGTATGCATATAAGTGTTTTTCCTGCATGCACGTGTGTATACCACATATATGCCGAGACCTGCATGTATGCATGTATACCACATATATGCCGAGACCAGAAGAGGACTTGGATCCCTTGGAACAGGTATTATAGGCAGTTGTGAGCTGCCTTGTGGGCGCTGGGAACTGAACAGAGATTCTTTGCAGGAGCATTAAAAACTTAAACTCCTGATTCTTCTGCCTCAGTCTCCTGCGAGGCTGAGATTACAGTCCAGGGCCACGAGGCCCAGCTTCACTTCTTTTATATCTTCTTTTGTTTCTCTTGTTCTCTCTTCCTGTCCTTCTGAAATGTTCCCCCTGTCTCTCTCCCCTACTCGACATATCTCTCTATTTGTAATTAAAGCCTTCACGTTCCACTATTTTCTCCCAGGCCTTCCCTACTTACACGTTTTGGATGCTCTAAGCTTTCTTTTGCTATTATCCATTTTCTTCTTCATTTAAAAAAAAAAGCCAAAAGCGTCTTTTAAGATGTTCTGGTTAATGTCGTTTCTGCCCTGGCGTTCCTGCTGTTTCGGGAGCTGTGGGTTTTGTAACTGATGTGTAACTTTACTTCTTTGTATGAGTCACTAATATTCGTTGCTCTACCTCTTTACACAATGCTGGGAAGTCAACCACATCACCTCCGAAATGTTACATAGCTGCTCTCCGGCTGAGCCTCACCTCCCAGCCCCATTAAGGACACACATTGCTCCACACAAAACCCATTTCCACTATAACTTCAGTAAATGTTTTACTCAAGGAATTAGTGAGATTTAAAAAAAAAAAACCCAAGATGAAAATCAGGTTCTAAGTATGTATTGGGGGAGGGGGTAACTCTTAAATACTCTGGCCATCTACCCACCCAGCAGTAGGAGAGAAAAATTATTTTTAAAATACTGTGGACACCACACTTATGATGGACGGCAGCAGAGGTAACTCCCACATGCTTTCAGATCACACACTGTTGATGAGACTAGAGTCTCTTGGGTACAGCACATCTGCCTGGTCCCCACCATTGTGAGACCTACAGAGGAAGCAGGACCTATGGTTTCAATATAGCATTCACTGTGTCTGATTGCTCTAGTCCCCACCAAAGAAACAGCAAGAAATCTATACTACTACAAAATCCTAGCAGACTCAACACTTCCTGGTTATCCTGGGTCACGTTGTTGGGAAAAGGCCAGTCCCTAATAAGGTCTCACAGAAAAGGGGAAGAGATGCTCATCCCAACAGAGAAGTAATCTCAATACAGAAATGTTGCAGAATGTTTATACTGTGAAGATGTGTCTTTGCCAAGGCACCTTCTGATTGGTTTAATACAGAGCTGAATGGTCAATAGCTAGGCAGGATGAGGTTAGGCAGGACTTCCAGGGACAGAGAGGACTCTGGGAAAAAGAAAGGCTGAGACAGCAGGAGACATGGAGAAGAGATAGGAGGTACAAGATGGAAGAGAGGTAATACCATGTGATAGAACATAGATTAATATAAATGGTTTAATTTAAGTTATAGGAACTAGTTAGGAACAAGTTAATAGGCTAAGCTTTCATAATTAATAAGAAGTCTCCATGTCATTATTTGGGAGCTGGCTGGTGGGACAGAGAAAGACTTCCTACACAGAAACATGAACAAGGCGAGCAGTGTGGCTCCTCCAAAGTTCATCATTCATCAGCAATGGATTCTAAAGATATCGGGGTGGATGAACTTCAAAAGAACAGTTTTATCAAACACCAATAAATTTCATAAAAATACAGAAAAAATAACTGAATTAATTAAGAGAGACTATATAAGATATGGCTAAAAAGTTCAATACAGAGATAAGAAAACAACAAGCAGAAACCTTGGAAATAGAAAGTTCAACAGGTCAAATAAGACTTCAGCTGAAAAAAAAAATCTCATGAATAGATCAAGCAGAAGATAGAATTCTAGGGCTTGGATGAAAAGCCGATGGGTTAAGATGGTGACAAAGAAAAAGTGGGGCATGCAAACAAAGCATAAAGAGTCTCTGGGACAGGACTGTATTGGTTGCTTTTCTTGTTGCTGTGGCAAAATGATTAACAGAAGCCACTTACAGGAGAAAGAGTCACTTTGGCTCATGGTTTCACGGTGAGGAAGGTGTCTCAAGTAACAAGTAACAAGCTGTCTCAGTCTGTGTGTACTGATGGGAGGATAAGGGAGGTCACATCACAGTGGCAGACAAAACACAGAGCGAAAACTACACAGAGGAGCCGGGAATAATATACCTGCAAAGTCCTGAGTCCAGTGACCTATAGCTACTCCCTACCTCCAAAAATCCCTAAAGATTGCACCTGATAGCTCCACCAGTAGGTCTAAAGCACACGGGCCTGTGGCAGACACTTCAAATTAAACCATATCTGTTATTAAAGATACAGTTACATATTTTATCTAGAATGTGTTTCAATGTAGAACGAAAGCACAGAAAATGTACTCAGTGAAGTAAGAGCAGAAAATTTCCCTAGGAAAGACAGGGATATCTACGCACAGGAAGTATTTAGAACCCCAAACAGACAGAATCAGGAATGAGCCTCCGTGTGACAAACCACTTTTAAAATTGCCAAAGTTTGGAACAAAGAACACCGAGAGTGTGAAAGAGAAGCACTGGGTTACCTGTAAAGCCAAAACCATCATATTCAAACAGCAGCAGGTGCCTCAATAGAAACCCAAAATGCCAAGAGACCAGGGTGTGGCTAATTCCAAACCCTGAAAAAAAAATGACTGTTAACTAAGCTTTTGTATCAGCATTCTCTTTGAGAACCAAGTGAGAAACAGAAACCTGCGGTAGTTTGAAAGAAAATGCCCCCTCCCCTGCAAAGAGGGTGGCACTATTAGAAGGTGTGGCTTTGTTGGAGTAGGGATACTCTTGTTGAAGGAAGTGTGTCACTGTGGAGACAGGCTTTGAAGTATTTTGCTTAAGCTTCGCTCACTGTTGCCATCCATTTCCTGTTGCCTGCAAGATGTAGGACTCCCAGCTACTTCTCCAGCACCAGATCTGCCTGTACGCCACCATGCTCCCCATCATGGTGATAATGGACTGAACCTCTGAAACTGTAAGTGAGCCACCTCAATTAAATGTTTTCTTTATAAGAGTTGCTGCGGTCATGGTGTCTCTTCACAGCAATAGACACCATAACTAAGACATCTTCCAAGATGTATGTAACCTAAAGGAACATATCTAGAATTGCAGAAGATGCTTAAAGGAATCTTACACAGAGAAGAAAAATATAGCCATAAAGGTATAAGAAAGAATAAATCCCATTAGATACTAGATAAACAAACCAGGATTAGAAAAGGATCAAAAACTATAAAAACAATAAAATGATGGAATTTGTACATGACCTCAGACTACAACCCTGAATGCAAATGTCCTTATTTATCCAATTAAAACACATAGTTGACTGATTAAATTAGAATCAAGATCCAACTATTTGCTGCCTACAAGAAACTCATCTCACTGGCAAAACACGCCAAGAAACTGGAAAAAAAACTGAAAATTATATCCTAAGTAAATGGAATCTGGAAGTAAACAGGAGCATACTTATATCCAATAAAGTTACCCTCACACAAACAATCAGTCAAAAGAGACAAAGAGGGTTACTATATAAAGGAATAAACATTAAGAGAACATAGTGGTTGTGAATATACATGCATTGCATATTAGTACACTCAATCTCATGAAATACATTCTACTAGAAAGGGACAGATGGGTCATAATATAATAACAGTGGGTATCTTCAATGCCCTACTCTGTCTCTCTCATCCATACCAAAAGAATTAAAAATAAATTTCAGAGTTAAACTACACTATAGTTCAAATGAACTTTACGGACACTATGTATTATTAATAAACTATTCTGCCCAACATCTGTGGAATACACATATTTTGGTGAGTTCATGGATTTTTCCCCAAGATAGACCATATTTTAGTTCATAAAGAAAATGCATAATGAGAGATGTTTTCTTATATCACATCATATAAAAACTAGAATGAAATGAGAATTTAACAGCAAGATAAGGTAAATAAAAATACAAATTTTATTCATTTTGAAAAGATTTATTTATCTTATTATATGAGCGTTTTGTGTACATGTATGTTCTTGCACACCACAGAGGGCATGGGATCCCATGGGACCACAGTTATAGAAGGCTGTGAGCCACCATGTAGGGATTGGGAATTGAACTCAGGATCTCTGGAAAAGAATCCACTGCTCTTTACCACTGAGCCATCTCTCATCCTCTGCACATTACACATTTTAACAATCAATCATCAAGAAAGAAGCTGAAGAAGAAGTTTAAAAGTGCCTAGAAGCAGATGAAAATGGAAACACAATGTAACAAAATTGGCGGGATAGAAGGAAGTTTTCAGTTATGAACACATGCATTAAAAATTCAAAGATAAAATAAATAACCCAATGATGCACCTGAAAGTGTTAGAAAAAGGACAAGTTGAACTGTAAAACAGTGTGAGAAAAGACCAGAGCTGAAGCTAATCAGATAGAGTACAAACGAGGAGTAGAGAGCCAGGGAGATGGCTCAGCAGGTAAAGACATCTGCCTTCAAGCTTGATGACCTCGGTTTCATGCCCAGGATACACATGGGGACAAGAGAGGACATACTTCATAAGTCGTCCTCTGATCTCCACAGGTATTCCATGGCTTATGCATACCCATATATGAAACAAATAAACAAACAAACAAACATAAATAAATGTAAGATCAGTGAACAAACAATACAAAGGATCAGTGAAAAAAATAGTTGATTCTTTGAAAAGATCAATTAGCCAAACAATCCAAGAGAATGGAAAAAAAACAAAAATACTAGAATAATATAAAAAGGGGACAACAGAGGATCATTAGTGCGGGGGTTTGCATGAGAAATGTCCCCCATAGATTCAGACATTTGAACACTAGGTCCCCAATTGTTGGAGAGGTTTGGGAGGTGCAGTCTTGCTGGAGAACATACACCACTTTGGGAGGGGGGATGATTTTGAGAATATATAGCCTTGCCCTGCTTCCAGGTCACTCCCTCTGCTTCTTGTTTGCAGTTAAAGATGTGACTTCCCAGGTGCCTGCTCCTGCCTACATAACTGGCACCTGTTGCCTTGCCTCCGGGTCCTGATGGACTCTTGCACCTCTGGAACCGTAAGCCAAAACAAACTCTCTCCTCCTTAAGTTGCCTTTGACCATTGTGCTTCCTCACAACAGAAAGGTAACTCATAAGATCAGGGGTTATTTTGAAAGCTAGACTCATATGAATTAGAAACTCTTTAAAACACAGACAAATATATAGACACAAATAATCCCCAATATTGAACCAATAAAATTTTTTTAATTTAAACTTATCAATAGCAAGTATAAAATTGATGCAATACAAAATCTGCCAAATAAGGGCCATTCCATATTTACTGTTAAATTTTATCAGATAATTAAAGAAACTAACACCAATTCTCCTCAAACTATTCAACAAAATAGACGTGAACGAATACTTCCAAAATCAACCTATAAAGCCACTATTACTGTGATATCAAAACCAAATCAAGACACACAGCCAAACAGAAAGCTATATGTAACATGAAGGGCCTGCTTGTTGGGGTTTTTATCTCGTACAGTTTTCGTAGCCGTTTAGCCCCAAAGAAAATCACACAGAGGTCTCCATAAGATTATAAACTGATTGGCCCATTAGCTCAGGCTTTGTATTAGCTCTTATAAGTTATATTAACCCATTATCCTTATCTATGTTAGCCATGTGGCTCAGTACCTTTTTTAGCGGGGCAGGTCACATCCTGCTTTTTTGGTGATCTGAGCAGGAGTCCGGAGGAAAGAGCTTCCTTCTTTCCAGAATACTCCTGTTCTCATTGCCCCAACTTTACCCCCTGTCTGGTTGTCCCACCTATACTTCCTGCCTGACCAATCAGCGTTTATTTAAAACATAACTGGCAGATATAGAATTGTTCTCTCACACCAGCTATAGACAAGCATTATTGTTAAACAAAGGTGTAAAAATCTTCAACAGAATACACGCAAACTGAATTCAATGCATTAAAAATTATACTATAATCGAGTTGACTTCATTCCAAGGATGCAAGGAAGATTCGCCATATATAAACCATTTATAATACAGCACATAAACAGAAGCAAGGACAGAAATCACATGACAGATTAATAGATGCAGAGAAAGCATTTGCAAAATCAGCACCTTTTCATTACAACAGCACTGAAGAAAATGCATCTTGAAGGATTGCATCTCAGTCTAGTCCTCAGACACACAACAAACCTACAGTTAGCGCTACACTGAATGGGGAAAACTGAAAGAATTTCCTCTTAAGTCAGCATGACACAAGGAGACTACTCTCTCCATTTATTCAATGTAGTAGTCAAATTCTTAGCTAAAGCATTAAGGCAAGAAAGTGAAATAAAGAGTGTATAAACATAAAACATGAAAAAAAAATCAAAGTATCCCTATTTGCAGAAGACACTATCCTATACTTTAAAAACTCCATGATAAGTGCTTTAGTAGGATACAAAATCAGCACACAAAAATCAATGGTTTTTCTTTATAGTAACTAACATGAACATATCTGTAGGAGGCATGGAGGTCCTTGTGCTCATAGATAAGCACTAGGAAAACCAAGCATGCTAAACACCCAGGGTTGTCTCTTCACACACAGAGAGACGTATTACCTGCTTTCCACCTAGAAGACTGGCGTAGATGTGGTTAATACCCTGGTGATCTTTGCCCTATCCGTATGGTTGACACCATGCCAGATCCTTCCCAAGACCATTCTCATGAGCTTGTTTTTCTGTCAATCTATACAATCCTTATTTACAGAAGATGTCACAAGTAGTTTAAAAAGGATTCCTATGTAGTCACATCTTAAGCTTTGTGGTTGAGTAAATTCTCCCCAGGATTTTTTTTCCTCCAAATTGTGCTTAAATATGACTAAAATAAACTATTCAGAGTCAGACTTTCAAAGTTGGAACCGACACTGCTGAGCTGTGCGGAACAGAACGGCCTTCGTGCCTCTTGCAGTTATTCTGCTGGCTGTGCTGGCTTCAGAAACGGCCACATATATTGAAAAACAAAGAGAATCCCATTCATAACAAGCTCAATAAAATAAAATTAAATACCGAAGACTAAGTCTAGTCATGGGTGGGAAGGAATTCTGCAATGAAAGCTTTAACACACTTCAGAAAGAAAGTAAAGAAACCCCCAGACATGGGAAAACCTCCATGGTCAGGGACTGGTGGAATTAATATGTAAAAGCGGCTGTGTTACCAAAAGTGATCCACAGACTGCAATAATTACAATGATATTGATCACAGGGATATAAGGAATCTTATTATTCATATGGAAGCACAAAGGCCTCAATAGCCAAAGAAAACCCAAGCCAAAAGAACAATGCTGGAGTATTTTAATACCCAGGTTCAAGTTATACCACAGAGTCATAGTGACAGCATAGGATCAGACACACAGACCATAGACTGGAGTCCTAAAATAAACCACACGGCTATAGGCTCCTGATTCTTCACAAAGGTGCCAAAAAAGATACACTGGCAAGCTGACAACATCGTCACAAACAGTTCTGAGAAAGTGAGTAGCCGCGTGTGGAAGAATGGAGTTAGACCCTCATCTCTCACCCTCAGAAGGAACAAAGGCCTTCCTGTGAGACCTAAATCTGAAACTATAGCAGAAAAATACTTCAATACGCACACATAGGCCATCACTCCTAAACAGGGCTCAGGTCATGATAGCCAGAAGTAAGAATGTAACTACTTCTAATTTAAAAGTTTCCGTCCAGCAAAGGAAACAGAGAACAGAGCAAAAAGGAAGCCTGCAGAATGGGGGAATCTTTACCACTTGCTCCTCATCTGGAAGAGCGCTAATACCCAGAACCAAGAAGTGACTTGGAAATCAAGCATCAAAAGGATAAACCAATCAATACATGAAAAAATGAACAGATGCTTTTCAAATAAATAATTATAAATGTGCCATAAATGTATGAAAAAAATTTAGCCATTGGGGAAATGAAATTCAAAACCATATTGAGATTCTATCTGTCTGTGCTGTCTGAACAGCAGTCACCAATAAAACAAGACCCAGTAAGGCCTGGCTATAAACCATGGGAAAAGAATTGCCTGTGCACCGTTGGTGGATGGTAAACTAGTTCACCATCTACATAAATCAGTATGGCAATTCCTAAAAAAAAGTAGAAATAAGGCTATAACATGACCTGCTGCACCACTCTCCATATGTACTTCAAGGAGCCAAAGCAAGTACTCTACAGAATCAGGCAGACACTCCTGTCTGTCACACTCTGTTCATGCTGCCTTAGCTATGGAGTCAACCTAGGAACACGCCAATGGAAGGCTGGATAAGGAAAACATGGTGGAGCCACAGTACCGTTCCTCCGTGGTGAATGAAATTATGTCATTTGCAGTGACATGGATAGAAGGCGAAATCATGGCATTGGTTGAAATAAATCAGACCCAGAAAGGCAACATCACGTGTTTCTCTTCCATATGGATCTGTGGTTGAGGAGAGAAATGGGGGTGGAAGGAAACTATTTAAAGAAGGGGGTGGGGCTTAGGAAGGTGAGGGAGGATGATTTGTAAGGGTGGGGGAAATGGAACATAATCAAAACATTATACACCCGTATGAAAATAGGACAATGAAATACATTGTTCTCATAATGAACAGATACAAAATTTCTTAAATAATCCAGATCCTTTCCACCTTGTAATGGGTGCAGAGAGATTGATACAAAAAGAGAGCATGATAAGAGAAAATCACATAGGTGGCTGTGTTTTAGGAAGGGGTCCTGAGTGAAAGCTCTCTGAAGATAGTACCACACTAGGGTTTTGCCAAAAGGAGGAGCTTTACTGAACTACCAACTCACAAGGAGGCCAGAAGCTCTAAGTGCATATCTGCATATCTGCCTCCAGAATTGGGTGGGGGGCATGAAGGGAGAGGGAGAGCCTGCTCACTGACTGGATGACAAGGAGAGGAAATTCTGGGTTCCTCTCCATGGGTCAAATGCTTTATTGGTCACACATTTATTTTCCAAGGTAGTAAGAGTCTAAGAATGGGGATATATTTTGAGCTTGTGACATTAAAAAGTCACGAGCTTATGAGCTGGTATCTTCTGTGCAGGAAAAGCCGGTCCAGGACATGGAGAGGCTCCTCACTGACTCAGCAGGAAGCAAACATCAAAGGCCCCAGGTGAAGAAGCTGAGGCCACTTCACAGAAGCGCGGAGATGTGTGGGGCTGATACACAGCCAGCAAGAGGCAGACAGGAGCAGCTGAGGTGACACACAGGTGGGACTTCCACCATTCAACCATTGCAGGTAGAGCAAGAGGTTTGCTTTTACATCCTATGTCCACTGAGACACCAGGGGTGTCTGGTGCAC
This sequence comes from Ondatra zibethicus, assembly GCA_004026605.1. Lineage (NCBI taxonomy): Eukaryota > Metazoa > Chordata > Mammalia > Rodentia > Cricetidae > Ondatra > Ondatra zibethicus. Next base: position 6,267 of record PVIU01010712.1, on the reverse strand, counting down.
AACCCACTGGGTGTATTTGATCTATTGCCCCGAATTGACTCCTATTCTATGGACCTTAGACATATTGGGACCTTATGTTGGGACCTTAGACAGAGGCTCTGAGTGGATTCATTCCTAAATGTGTATAAATGTGCATGTGGAGACCAGGGATTAGTGTTGGGAATATTCCTCTATCACCCCCTACCTTATTATTTACAACAGGGTCTTAGTTAGGGTTTCTATTGCTGTGATAAACACCATAGACAAAAACAATGTGAGGAGGAAATGATTTATTTCAGCTTACACTTTGAAGTGACAATCCATCACTGAAGGAAGCCAGGGCAGGAACTCAAGCAGGGCAGGAACCTGAAGGCAGGAACTGATGTGGAGACCATGGAAGGGTGCTGCTTCCTGGCTTGCTTCTTATGTTTTGTTCAGTCTGCTTTCTTACAGAACCCGGAACCACCAGCCCGGGGATGGCACCACCCACAGTGAGCTGGGCCCTCCCACACCAATAATCAATTAAGAATCAAGAACATTTACCATAGGGCTTGCCAACTGGCCAATCTGATGGGGATGGTTTCTCAACTGCATTTCCCTCTTCGTAAACCACTCTAGCTAGTGTCAAGCTGACATAAAACTAGCCAGCGCAGAGCCCCCTGGTCCTGGCACTCCCTGATTATTCTGGCTGACTAGCAAGAGCTCCAGAAATTCTCCTGCCTCTCCTCCAGTGCCCTGGGATCACAGGTGCCCGCTGCTGTGCCCATTGCTGCATCTGGGTGCTGGGAATCCAAGCTCAGGTCCTCACGTTGGCATAGCAAACACTTTACCAACAGAGCCATCAACCCATAGAAGGAAGCATAACTGAGAAGAGCAGGGGCGTCAGCAGGAGTCGATGAACGGGCGGCAATGGGGCATAAACAAGCCCAAGATACACTATGCTATGTAACCCATTATTACATCACTACACACAATTAATAAGTGCTAATAAAAACTTTAGAAATGGAGGCATCAGGTCATTTTGTCTACCAACTCAGAGAGCTGCAGAGAAAGCTTAGAGCATGGTCTCCCTTCAAGGACTCTATGGGCAGGAGGTAACAAGGGATTTCAGGCGGATGGAGATGGGGAAGCCTGAAGCCACTGGTGGATGGAACAGATCTCAGCACCTGGAACTTACCCCCATCTGCAACCCCAACGTGTGTTTTCATTTGCATAAAAGCAAGTAAAATCCAGAGTCAGCAAGCCTCCCTGATTAACCCCAGCCAGATCTGTCACCTGGCTGGTTCCCTCTTGCCCCAACACTTCCACACATGTTGATAGCTTGCTTCAAAGAGCACAATTTGCTGGTGCATTGTTCCAGGCCATTACATCTGAATATTTTGGTGCTCATTTGAAAATTCAGGTGCCTGGAACTTTTCCCTTTCATTTGGGAATTCAGGTATAAAGTCAATTTTCTGTAATTGTCTGTGGCGCTATTCCCAGAAGGGGGACTATTGGATAACATCTCCACTGGAGACGAACACTGACCGGCCATTTTGTTTCCACAATTCTTGGTCATGGAATCCCAACTCAGTTGGTGTAATTTGAATTGATTCTTCCCGTACCGCTCTCTAATCAGTTCCCAGTGTCTCCACTTCCTAATCCTGCCCTGGAATCGATAGACTCTCTGAACGTCTGCCCAGAGGCAATCAGGTGGAAGGGGGGGGTGTCTCATGCCTGTGCACTCAAAGTGGAAATAAAAGTCTGAAAGAAACAAAACGAAAAGAAAAGAAAGATTTGTACTCATTTTCTTAAGGCTACTGGGCTTGCTTTCTACTGAATAGGTGGGGCTTCCAAAGATGGAGGACAGAGATGGGGACTTACAGTGTTCTCCTCCACTCCGTAGACAGGATACATGGTCGTTTATTTTCATGACTGACTGGCATCTTCTATACGAAAGCAACGGCCTGCCTGTCAGAGACCCCTCTGCTGTCCCAGTGTGCATGTGCCCACCTCCATCCTTGGGATCTCAGAGACACAGCACTGCTCTTGATAGGGGAGCATGGAGAGTGCTCCCCTGAGCGGAGGCCCTGTGAAGGGAGCCATTTCAGGCAGCGTTCGTTGGAATTGCCTGGTCTAAGAGCATGTTCCCTTCAGAGTACATATGCTGTGTTTTCAGAGCCCAGGCTGCTGTGAAGCTGTCCCAGGCAACAAAGGTGAACATGGCCCCAAAACGCCTAGGATTTGTTAAATGCTTGAGTCTGACTTAGTTTTTAGCCGTGATGTGTTCAGAAAAGGTTCAACTTGACCAATTTCTCTCATGTGCTTACAAGACCCTGACACAGTGTAGAAGCTGGGTTTGGACATTTCTGTGGTGATATTTTCTTCATTACATAACAAATAAAGCTTGCCTGAGGAACAGAGTGTAGGCACCGAGGCCAGGCAGTGGTGGCACACACCTTAGGAGGCAGAGGCAGAAGTCTCTGTGAATTCAAGGACGCCCTGGGCTACACTAGACTGATCCAGTCTCAAAGAGAAACAGAGCTAGGTGGCAGTGACTCACACCTTTAATCCCAGTACTTGGGAGGAAGAAGGGAGGTAGAGACAGGAAGAGATATGGCTGGGCAGAGAGAGGAATATAAAGCAGGAGGAGACAGGAGCTCAGGATTCAGTCTGAGGACTTAAAGAGACAGGATACCCCATTTGGTCTGAGGATTTCATAGAGGTAAGAACTAGTAACCGGCTGCTCTGTGTAATGCCTGCGCTAAGAGACAGTTCATGAGCCAGGCAAGGACCTGGAGATTAAGAAACACACAAGAGATGTGGGTCATCCGTGAAGAGAGAATGCCGAATGCCATTTATTCAAGCTTAGAAAAAAACTTATATACCTAACTACTGCACAATGGAAATCCCCCCAGGCAGGTGGGAAATTACCAGGGCCAAGATGGAGTAAACATCAGCCCTATAGCAAACCATGGCGGGAGAGGCGTCAGAGGGAACACAGGAACAAACAGGATGTTTTGCTGGAGATGTTTTGCCAGAAACTGCAAGCTATCCTCAATATGAACCCCGGGAAGAGGGGTAGACCCGTGGGCCTGACAGGTCCCCCTTTTTTATAAATTACATGACTAGGCCTGTCTTAGGTAGCATTGGACGTCAGGCAACCCCCCTTACCCGTCATGGGAAAACGTCCAGGTCAAAACACATTTCCTGCTTAGGCTGGGGAAGCCCCCCAAAGACCTTTCCTGTCATTGGCTCACTAGTCACCCTGATTCACCACGTTCAGCCAGATTTGCTCTGAAGGATCCTCCGGGACAACAGCTAAGAGGATTTGCCGAGTGGCGAAACTGACCTGAGCTGTCTCTGGCTCTGGCGCCATGAAACCATGAAGATGATGCTCCAGCACATATAAGCACTCCTAAGGAGACTGCCTGCCCTATTCTTCTGGCAAACTGGAGCCCTTTAAGTAAGGTCTCAGCGCTGGTGGGAGGAACCCTGGTATTGTTAACTAGAATAATCGCATGAGCCAATTTGTAAATTGTGCACTCCAGGGTCTGTGAATAGCAGCATTAAGCATTTTCTCTGTGTCTGTTAAGTTGTAACTTTAGCAGTGGTCTTGAACCAAAACCAATTGCAAAAGTAACTGCAATATTCCTTTGTGAACCAAGGCATTTGCAACCTGCCCTGATAAGGTATCCACTGTGCTAGCAGTAGCAACTGGCTGACAAATGGCAACTCCAGCAGCCGCAGCCACCGTGGCAGCCACAGCAATGGTCACTACTAGAGGAACAATCCTCAGCACTCGGACCACCACAGCCAGCTCCTCAGAACCCCAGCAGCTCTTCAGTTGACAAACCTGCTCAGAACATTTTAAAACTCCAGAAATATTAGCAGGATGATCAAAAACAACAAAAAAGAAAGGGGTGGTGACACAAACTCCTGCCCAGAAAGTACAATTTTTTGCTGAATGGGGATTAAGAGTCCAGGGGGAGGCAGTAATGCACTCAGCCCAAAGTGTGGAAAGACTCCAGTCATAACTCAAGGGCCCAGCAACTGCCTGGAGCTGGGTGAATTCTGCTAACAGAAGAATCTACAACTGAGGAATTTTCCAGATTCCTGTGATAATATTTTGGGTGGTACTCAAAGGCACAGTGGGTTTACCTGTGCTAAACTTGATAGATAAGAAATGGGGCCACACAGGGCTATCCAATCCCACGAGCACCAGAAACAGAGGATTCTTTACCAGTGTCCACCTGACCTCAGGCTCCTGGACAGGAAAATCCACAGCACACACCAGGCGCTCAGGTACCCATACTGGACTGCCAGCATCCTGCGGGAAAACACAAACAGCCCCTCGTCCCTACACCAGTATGGGATCTGGACCACACCAAGTGCCACCTGCTAGATTCTTCCATTTGACATGAGGCATCCCAGAAGAAGCTGGCTGCCAATGCCGGTCAGCAATGGTATGAGACTGAGCATCAACAGTCAAAAAATTTTAAATGTATAAAATAAAATATAAATGATCTTTGGGGGTGGAGCCATATTCCCCCTTTTTTGTTTTATGCAAATAGGCTTTGAGTGCTCCACTATAGCCTGTCTTTGAGGATTATAAGGTATTCCTGTTTTATGAGAAATAGAGAAGTCAGAGCAAAATTTATCAAAGCCAATGCTGGTGTAGGCTGGCCTGTTGTCAGTTTTTACAGTTTTTGGAACTCCCATGTAGGCTAAAGCCTGGAGACAGTGACTTTTAACATCCCTTAATTTTTCTCCTTTATGGGCTGAGGCAAAAATAAAATGAGAATATGTATCCACAGTTACATGAACATATTGCATACAGCCAAAAGAAGGAACATGGGTAACATCCATTTGCGATATGTGGCTAGGGGCAAGCCCATGAGGATTAACTCCCAAGTGGGGAACAGCTAAAAGTTCTGTGCACAGAGTGCGTTTTTTAAACAATATCAGTGGCCTGCTCTCAAGATACCTTAAAATGAAATCTTAAAGACCCAGCACTGAGGTGAAAACAATTATGAGCTTTTTCTGCATCTTCTTAAGATTCTTAACTGCACAAATTTGGCGAGTAAGCTGATTGGCCAATGCATTTGCCTCACTCAAAGGACCAGGGAGGTCAGTATGAACTCTCAAATGCCCTATATCTCTAGGGCCATTTGTACAGCGATCAATTCAGCCACCTGAGCAGATTTAGCATCCCAACGCTTCACGCTGTCCAGGTGACTGTTGTATTATTTTCTTGTTCGCTAAAATTTGCGGGTCTCCCTGTAGATTTTGGCCCAACCCCTGCCCAGGGATAAAGCCATGATCTGTTAACATGCACTGCACAGGTTCAGTGGTCAGAACCCATAGCTGCAAAATATCTCTTCCACACAAGTTGAGAGGAAGGTATTCCAGGACAAATGGTCTAAAATGCCCTTATGGCCTTCTTCATCCTTCCAATTTAATATTGGGTACTGCACTCTGGAGAACTGGCCATTCCTACTCCCTGTAGTGCGGTAGAGCCAGTGTTTTTTAGCAATCACTGAAGAATCAGCCACTGTGTCTGGAAGACCTTGGAACTTTTTCCCATTAATTGTTAATGTAAGTGTGGTGTGGTTCTCTAAACTAGAAACCCAAAAAACTCCAGGGAACCCCGTGAAGTCAAACCCCTTGTCCCCTTGTTTTTGTTTAAAGAATGGATTAGTAGAGCCAAACACGGGCAAAAGCACTAGTTGAACTATTCTGGCTCCTTGAAGGATGACAAAGACTCCCACTCCAACTTCAATCATAATTTTAATATCTCCAGTATAATCACAGTCTATAATTCCTGGTAAAATTTTAATTCCTTTAAGTGATGAACTACTTCTTCCCAAGACTATTCCTACCGACCCCTCCTGAATAGATCCATATACTCCAGTCCCCAAATGCTGCCCAGGCTGAGGTACAGAGGTCCAGTCTAGCACTTCCTGGGGTGCCTCAGACAAGGTCATGGACAGTGAGGAATTTCTTTGAGGAATGAATCTGATGGGAGCAGCCAATCACCCCTACACTTGCACTTTTGGGGGCCTGGGGCAGGCCCTTCCTCCCATTTCCTGACATGGGAAGGGGATTTCCTTGAATGTCAGTTTTAGAGCCACACTCCTTAGCCCAATGGGCCCTCTTTTGACATTTTGGGCAAACACCTGGATTTCCCCCTGGACTGACTACCTACCCTCTACCCACAAGGCAATTCCTTCTAAAATGTCCCAGTTGCCTGCATTAAAAACAAGTCTTTGGAGATTCATCTGGACCCTGGTAAGTGGGCTCCAGCCC
>PVIU01010711.1:0-68598 GCA_004026605.1 Ondatra zibethicus | reverse complement strand
GTCGTGACGGGACTGCAGACAAGCATGCACGGGCACACCTAGCACAGTCGTGACAGGACTGCAAACAAACATGCACGGGCACACCTAGCATGCTGTTCTGACAACTGCAGCCTATTTCTAGCATACAGCCTGCTTGCAATGGTGCCCAAGAGGGGCACTAATCAGAAAGCAGATTTGCACTCACAACTAAAAAGCACACAGCATATAATACTTTGATCTTTTAAGTGGTTGATCATGGGCATTCCAAGATCATACTCACTAGGTTAGCCTGAGTTTTCATCTATAAAAATATGTTTCTTGAAAATAATGCTTAGAGACTTAAGAGAAACAGTGGGACTACAGCAAGACCAGCAGCATTTGCTGTTAAAAGGACTGCTAATGTAAGATGGGGAGTTCCTTTTCATTTGTGGGTAGAGGACATCTCTCTCGGTTGATTCCTACAGCTACTCAAGCTGTAATCACAGGAGATCCAGAAGTCCAGACAGGCAACTGGCCCCAGTAACTCCCTAGATAAACACTCCCAAACGAAAACCCCACTGACGAAGAGGACAGAATGACCCATGTAAAAACAGTTGCGGTGCACAAGGACTCCTGTAAAGCCTGCTGGGATGAAGGGCTCACGATAATGAGTTGTGCACACTGCTGAGACACTACACTACCACATTGCTGGCAAAGAGCCCATGTTGGTGAGATGGCCAACATGGGTCTGTTCCAGGGATCACCCAGAAGCACCAGGGAGGGGCCTGCTTTGGGACAGGAGGATGAACATGAAGGTTACTGACTACAAGTTGTTTGTGGACAATAGCCAGGAGGGTCAGTCATGTTTCCCAGGACTCATCAATACTTCATAGGAGTGAAGGGCTGCGACACAATTTGTCTTTCCATTTCTCTGAGCTGGCTGGGCTGGTGACCTCACAGTGGTCACACCCACATCTGAAGGTGGAACCTAGTGCCACAGGTTGTTCTGGGAAGCTGCTGTAGAAGACGACTTGCACAGAGAAGTCACGACCAAGCCGCTGCTTAAGTCCAGTCCTCGGCCTTCCTTTTCCTACAGGCAGAAGCAGAGAACTTCAAGATGCCAGCAATGGAAAAAGCTTTCCTAACCCAGGAGTACACAGGGTTGGGAAGTAGTGGGGACAGCAGGGTAGGTATGTGAGCTCCCAAGGAGCACACAGGGAGGGGCAAGGCAACAGGTTATTTCCAGTTTTTCTCAATTATGGCCTTAGACATGCTGGGAAAAAAAAAAAAGACTTTCTTGGGGTTGGAGAAATGGCTTGGTGATTAAAAGCACTGGCTGCTCTTCCAGAGGCCCTGGATTTGATTCCCACTATCTTAGCACATATCTATAACTCCAGTCCCGGGGGATCCTACCTCATCTTCTGATTTCCATGGGCACCAGGTATACATGTGGTACGCCAACATACATGCAGGCAGACACTTATACACATAAAAAATAATAAAGTTTAAAAATCATTGACTAGCTGGGTAGTGGTGGTGCACACCTTTAATCCCAGCACTTGGGAGGTAGAGGGAGGTGGATCTCTGTGATTCAAGGTCAGCCTGGTGTACAGAGTGAGTTCCAGGACAACCAGGAATACACAGAGAAACCCTGTTTAAAAAACAAACAAACAAACAAAAGACTCTAAGTGGGAATGGGCATAGTGCCATGCCTTTAATTCTAGTACTCAGGAGATTGAGGCAGGAGGATCTCTGAGTTTGGCCAGCTTGGTCTACATAGCAAATTCCAAGCTTTACAGCAAGACTCTGTCTCAGTACACACATAAACAAGTATGGCAGCTGCTCATTGCTTGAAACTGTTTTCTTCTTATTTAAAGGAGTCTGTATAGTAAAAGTGACAGAATGAGATTTACTCTTTGTTGGGAACACTGAGATAGTTTCATCAAGACGTAGAAAGGTCCTGGCTGGCATGGAGCAGCTACTTCTATTTATTCCTCAAAAGCTAATGAATAAACTAATACTAGCCATTTTAAGCGGGGGACAAAAGATAAAGGGTACAGGGTAGGTTGTCTCTGCAGCTCTACCTCTTGATTTCCGCGTGGCTCGCTGAGGCTAAGTAGGGGAGCACTCATAACTTACTGCTCTGTAGTACAGGAACATCTCCTTGAAAGCCAGAAAGTCCGTGAACGTGAGCAGCATGTCAAAGATGTCACCAGCCACTTCATCCTTATGGTGTCTGAAAAGGACAGAGTGTTGGCTTTGTGCATCAACAGGAAGACAGATTCCTTTTAAGGTACACAAGTCAGGCACAGTGGGGCATGCCTGTCAGCACCTGGGCAGAGGCAGAAGGATGACGCTTGTAACCAGCCTTGGCTATAAAAGACCCTGTCTCAAATCAAATAAACAAAACCCCTAAATAAATAGGTAGATAGGTAGATAGACAGACAGACAGATATTAGGGGCAGGAGAGATGGGTCAGTGGTTAACAGCACTAAATAAATAGGTAGATAGGTAGACAGACAGATATTAGGGGCAGGAGAGATGGGTCAGTGGTTAACAGCACTTGCTGCTCTTGCAGAGGACCCAGGATTGTTCCCAGGATGCAGTGGTCACTCACAATTGCCTGAATGTCCAGCTCTAGAGGATCTAAAACCCTCTTCTGGCCTCTGTATGCTCCTGCACACACATGGTGCACATAAACTCATGCAGGCTCACACACATACCCATAATTTTAAAAATGAATAAATAAATCTCTTTAAAAAATGCCCTGCAAAGGCGTAGGGGGCCTCCCACTCAGGGCCCAGCCACCCAGAGGTCTCAGTGAAGAAAAGGAGAGTGGGTTTTCTTCAGTCTCAGGGAGGAAGAGGGGGAGCACAGAACCAGAGACAAGCTCAACTCACTGCAGTGTGGTTGTGAAAGCCGCCATGTTGAAGCCTGGAATACGCTCCAGCAGCTGCTCTTCAATGTACTTCTCTACCAGGGAAATCTGCAACGGTTGAAACAGCAATTTGTGGGCCCTCTGGGAAGAAGGGAAACTCTTTGCAGAGCCTAGATCTGTCCTTGGCAGTCATCAGTTGAGATCGTGTGTGCGTGTGTGTGAGTGTGATGTGACTGCATATATGACACAGTGCAAATGGCAGCAGAAGCCAGAGGAAGGTGTCAGATCGTCTAGAACTAGAGTTATAGGTAGTTGTTAGCCACTGGATGTAGCTGCTGGAACCAATCTGCAGTCCTCTGGAAGCCATCTGCCCAGCCCCGTGTTTTTTTAAATTTAATTTAATTTATCATTATTGGGCGTATGATGTGTGTGTGAGGGGCATGCATGTGCTACAGTGTGCATGTGGATATCAAAGGACTTCTATGGAATCAGCTCTCTCCCTCCACCTCTTGCTGGCTTATTTTTCACAGCACACAAATGCAAAGTATCACAACTGAAGACAAGGTTATGGTAAAGGCAAATTTGTTTTATTCAAGAAGTTGCAAGCTCATCAAATACTTCATGAATGCCTTTTAGAAAATAGCTCCAAGATCTGGCAAAAGGAAATGATCTAAACCAGACTGTAATCAGCATTGCTCTTGGCAGTGCTGGCATATATAAAAAGTAAACCAATTCCAACTTTTTTTTTCTTTTAAAGAAATAATCTTGCTAAACAATCTAAGCTGACTTAAAATTCACTAGGTAGCCCAGGCAGGCTTATAGCTTGCAGCCATCCTCCTGTCTCAGCCTCCTTACCGCTGATTTACATGTTCCACCAAGCTTTGTAACACCTTTTGATACTAATTCAAGCTTCTTGAAGATATGTATTAATTATACATAACGGATCTAAGTTCAAATTTTAAAGAAGCCCTACCTAATCTTCTGGTAGGAGAGATCTACTTACATATTCATTAAAAATGGGGGTATAGGTGAGTTTATTCTCTTCTGTGTCTTCAAACTCCTGGTAGTACTTGTCCATGAAGTTCCTCTGCAGTAACTGGAACTCGTCATCTGACACAGGGAAGTTCATTCTTTGTAATGAGCTGCACTGCTACAGGGCTGCTTCTCCAGCAGCCTCACTGCAGCTCACAGCCAAGCTCAGGGCCCAGAGGTCTGATGCCCTTGTCTGCCCTCCACAGCCATCAGGCACACATACTCATTCAAGCAAAACACTCAGAAATATAATAAATAAATACAAAAACTAATTAAAAATTTCATAAGGTATACTTAAAATTTAAAACTTCAACCTTTTCAAAATACACAATTTCCTGGCTTACAAGTGTGCTCACATTGCTTTGCAATATTTTATTTTTTAGCTTTCTGATATAAGGTCTCCACAGATATATATTCTTGGCTGGCCTGGAATTCACTATGTAGACAGGCTGGTCTTGAACTTGTAGCCATCCTCCTGACTCTGAGTGCTGGGGTCACAATCAAAGCTGGGCAGTGGTGGCACACACCTTTAATCCCAGCACTTGGGTGGCAGAGGCAGGCAGATCTCTTAGTTCTAGGCCAGCCTAGTCTACAGAGCGAGTTCCAGGGTAGCCATGACTACACAAACCCTGTCTGGAGAAACAAAAAACAAAAACAAAACAAAACAAAACAAAAAACCGGGCTCGAGAGATGGCTCAGTAGTTAAGAGTGTCTCTTAACCTCTTCCAGAGGTCCTGAGTTCAATTCCCAGCAACCACATGGTGGCTTACAACCATCTATAATGGGATCCAATGCCCTCCTCTGTTGAGCAGAGGACTATGCAGACAGAACACTCATATACATAAATAAAAAATATTTTAAAAAATAACAAAACAGGTATATGCCCTAATATATCCAAACAGAATAACTTGTGAACCCCCTCACACTAAATGGTCACCAAGAACTACCTGGTGACTCTCTCACACATAAATTTACTGCGCACACAAAAGGTCAGCTCTCAAATTGGGAGACTTTAACGACAAGAAGCTCCATCTCCTATTTAAATTTTTTACTATTAAATGACATTTTTATTTATTTTTATGTGTGCATGTGAACAGGCTTGCCATGTTGTAAGGGAGGAGGTCAGAGAAAAACCTGTAGGAGAAGGCTCTTCCCTTCTACTGTCCACACACTGGTCTTGGGGATTGAACTCAGGCTTGGCAGCAAGTGCTTTACCTACTGAACCATCTCATTGGCCCTCATTCTTAAATTTTTTTTTAAGGCTACATATTTATTTTGAGACAGGGTCTCACTGAGTAGCTCTCACTGAGTAACCCTGACTGGCCTGGAACTCACAACAATCCACCTGCCTCTGCCTCCTGAGTACTGAAATTGATGGCATGTGTGAGATTGGGTGTTGATTCTCCTTCTCAGACTGAACTTGGACTGTATGCTGCCCCCCTTTTCCTATTTTTCTTATCACTTTAGAAGCAGTAATGAAAACCATACAGTGGGTTAAAGGCTGGGGCCTTCAAGAGGCCACTGCTTGGGTTCAAACCCTACCTCAGCCGTATACTCTGTGTGATCCTGATAAGAGGCCTTATTTCTGCAGACCCTAATCTCCTCAACTGTCTGTCTGTCACAGGGGCTCGCTAGGTGGAATTCAGTAGAGTCCAGGTACAGATTCACAGCAAACACTTGAGGTCAGGGAGTAGGGATTCTGACAATGGAACCGACTAGCATTTCTATAACAGGGAAACCTTCAAAAGTGACCCAGACCTAAAGAAGCTTGTTTCTCCACAATAGGAGGATATCCACAGTGGACAAAACAACTCAAAACTCCTCAGGAGAGAGCTTCTGATGAGACACAGGATGTGAAGGTTCAAAAGTGCTGTTACTGATTTTTCAGACTAATCTGGGTTAAGGCACACACCAAAATTCAGACAGCAAGGTCTTTTCTTAATTGTGGGAAAAATTGATAAACTATCAAAACTTTGTCCAACTTAGTTTCTTCCTATTTTTCTTCAATTTTGGATTTATTACTACCTTCTGGTTACTTAGTAGAATAGACAGATGCCTAGAGGAACCAAGAATGCAAGGAAATAGAAGGGTACATTGGCTCATGCCTGCAATCCTAGCACTGGGGAGGCTGAGACAAGAGGGTAAGATCAAGGCTGGCCTGTACACGAGACCCTAAAAACAAAACTCTCAACACAAAACCAACCAAAAAAAAAAAAAAACACATCAAGAAAATAGAGGGATCCAAGTCATCTGTAGTGGCTCATACCTTTAATCCCAGGTAGATGGATCTCTGAGTTGAAGGCTAGCCTAGTCTACGGAGTTAGTGCAAGAACAGCCAGGGCTACACAGAGAAACCCTGTCTCAAAAACAACAACAATAACAACAAAAACTAAACAATAATAGCAACAACAACAACAAAAAAAGAAAATAAAGAGATCCAAGGAGATTTGACACCTTGTTTTTGCCTGGTCAAGTGTTGCATAGGGTTATGAATTCTGTTCTGTTCTGCATGAAAATGCTAAAAGCTCAAAATGATTCAAAATCACTTGTACTGTATATGTAAGATAAAGTCGGCCAGTATTACCTCAAGTCTTGCCAAGAGCTCTGTCCTACCCACCAGGTGACTGATTTCCTGAATTTGTCTCCTCTGAGACCTTGAATCAACCAATGACCGTTACTGAAGAAAGCACTGGATCTTACCGGGCAAAGCCAGGACCTGAGCTCCCCCAACCTCTTGCCTCTGCCTGCCTGTGATGAGATTATAGAGGTGTACCACATACTAGGTTTCGGGTTTCTTACTTTTTAATTATATTTTTATTTATTTTGTTTGTGCATGGGCACATGCCTGCCACAGCCTGTGTATGGATGTCTGAAGACAACCTTTGGGAACCAGTTGTATTTTGTGGATCCTGGGGACTAAACTAGTACTGTCAGGTTTGCTGATGAGCGCCTCTACCCGCTGAGCCATCCTGCTGACCCTACTTGTTTCTAAGACAATTGTTTTGTTTTGTTTTTTTTGAAAAGGAAAGGATATTCATTTAGCTCACAGGTCTAGAGGCTGAAAGTCCCCACAGCATGCCACCAGCTCTGGCACATCACCTCCTGTCTGATGACACCATAGAATTCACACAGCAAGACAGGAAGCCTGAGAGCTGGAAGGGGCTGGTCTTACTCTTCCATAACAACCTCCTATGGAGAACTGACCAAGGTCCCACCTCTTAGTGCTCCATGACCTACCATACTGGGTACCAACCTCCAGCACACAAGGGCTTGGGGGCCACATCCAAACCTCCACAACAGATGGGCCATCCACCTCCTACCCCTTCTCAGTCCAGCTAAACTCTCTAGGTCCTGCAGGGGGGTGCAGAGACCCCAGCTCCCAGCCTGCTACATACCATTGACTGAGGCCCATGTCACAACCTTTACCCTGTTACACACACACCACTGACTGAGGCCCATGTAAGACAACAAATCTTAGCATGGCTAGCTTACTATTATGTTGTGCTGTGTTAAAATTTTGGTGTACCTGGATGTTCTGTGTTTTAAAAATTAACTCCTCAAATGTATTTCTTTGCATGCTCTTATAAGCGAAGGTTTGGGCTGTTCAGGGGCTAAGGGCACTGCTATACAAGCCTGGTGACCCAACTTCAACCCTCAGAACCCGCATCAAGGCAGAAGGAGAGAATCAACTCTACAAAGTTGTCCTCTGACCTCCACTTGTGCACAGTGGCCTAGGAACCCCCCCATCACCATAAATGAATACATTTAAAACACTGTTTTAAAGCAAGGATCTATCTACATAAGAATTAAGGGACTAGAGGAATCGCTTAGTGGTGTAGAAACTTACCCATAATAATGTCTTCCAAACACCCAACTACAGCATCAAATTCTGCATCAGAAGCGGAGGAGCTGAAAAACACATCAGGAATAGGTGCTGGTCCAAATAATTATTTTTTAAGTTGAATTTATGTTTTCTGTGGGGATGGGGATTGAACTCAAGGCCTTGAGCAAACTAGGCAATCACAACAACAAAGCCCGACACATTTTTTTAATGTAAAATTTCCAACGTGCCTAAAAAGAATCTCAAGATGAACCTCCCATCACTCCGTTTCAGCAGTCAAGGATTACTGTGTAGTCTAGAAATTCCAAATACAAGAAAACATACGTGACCAAACCCTAGGTAAGGCGATCACAAAAGCAGCAAACAATATGGATATGGGGAGCTGAGGCTGGTGTGGCACATCCTCTGACTTCCGCATTTATTACCCGCGGGATCTACTCACCGCATCCTGGCTCTTAACGCCAGAATAGGTGTATCTGCTGGTGAGTGTGACCACCGGAGGAGCACGGGCCCAGAGGGTAACTGGATCAAGGAGTGGCTTGAGACGGGCGGTTAGGCCGCCGCCAGCCCTGGGCAGCTCAAGCCCCCTAGGTTTTACTGACCGCCAAGATTCAGGCCAGAGGATTGTGATGGAAGCGCTGGTAATCGGTGACACAGCCCCGCGGAGGCCGCGGGTGGGAAACGCCCCGCTTGGCCCGCGCCCGACCCCGCAGGCGTCACTCACAAGGACAGCGCGAAGCTCTCTTCTTCGAGGGCATCCATCGTCGGGGCGCCTCGGTCACCGGCCCGGGCCCGCGGCCCCACCGCAGCCTCCTACCGTGCCTGCTGCCGGGCCCGGCTCCGCTCTGGCCCGCGCCGCCTCAACCGCATCAAGGGCCCGGCGATCGCGCGAGGCCCAGGCTGAGGCTCCCGGCTGGGCCCTGCGCCCGCCGGCCTCTCGCGGGGAAACCCCGCTAGTCTGTTAGGGCCCGCGGTCCGCCGCAGCCCCGCCTTCCGTCACCATGGTTACCCCCGCGGCTCCAGCAGCCAATCACAGCCTCAGGTTCTCGGGACTCACGCAGAGGTCTGCAAAATGGTGGCGCTCTGTGTGTCAACGCTTGCAGTTCCAGGTTTGCAGATGAAGCAGGGGGAGCCAAGAGCCTCAGTTTCTTCACTTGTAATTTAGGGGTAGTAAAGATTTTGTAGTTGGCCGGGCGGTGGTGGCGCACACCTTTAATCTCACCACTCGGGAGGCAGAGGCAGGTGGATCTCTGAGTTCGAGGCCAGTCTGGTCTACAGAGAGAGTTCCAGGGCAGAGAAACCCTGTCTTAAAAAACAAAACAAAACAAAAAATTGCTCGAAAGTCAATCTCTCATATTTTGTCCTAGATAATACAGACGTCTGATTTATCCGAAAGTTACTTCTTGGAAACATGGAAGATTCCATGGCATTAAGTAGATATCTTGTACAAATCAAAAGCAAGAGCAGGGCGTGCATGAGTATGTAGTCCCAGCATTGGGAAGGTGGAGACAAGAGGTTCAAGGCATTCAAGATCTGCTTCGGCTACAGTTTGCTGCCCGCTTACCTTGTGAGACTTCTCAATAAACACAAGAAAATGAGAAACAACAAATTATTAGACATTAAATGGTTTCTTGGATAATTATGCAGTACAAAAAAAGTTGAGAACAACTTAAAGTAATCAGGAATTAAATAACTTTGCTCTGGGAAAAGTCCCCTCAAAAATTTTCATACGGTGAAAGTGGCTTTACTTGGACTGATTTCCCCATATTACTATTATTTTTGAGACAGGATCTCAGTATGTAGCCTTGGTTAGCCAGGAGCTCACTATGTAGACCAGGATGGCCTCAAACTGATAGAGATCCTCCTGACTCAGATTTAATAGTGTGCACCACCATGCCCTGGTTAGAATGGATTTATCTCTGTGGCTAAGTATCTCTTTGGTGGTCTGATACCTTTTAGCCAAAAGTGTAGTATATAACTAGAAAACTTAGGGAATGAATTGAGGGTCACATGGCTAAACTGAATTAATCAGTAGACATTTTTGACTACAAAATGGGTGTCTGTGGATCTTACAGCACCTGGAATCAAGATTTCAAACACACTGCGAGTTCAGTCTCCAGAGTACTCTGGTTAGCAACAGGTGAAGACAAGTGTGCTTGCTGGTTGGCTTCTGTCAAATTGATCTGAGTTACCTGGGAAGAAGGGAACTACCATTGCATTTTTTTCTGTGTGTAGTCCTGGTTGTCCTGAAACTCATTCTGTACACCAGGCTGGCCTTGAACTCAGAGATCTGCCAGCCTCTGGTTTCCAAGTGCTGGGATTAAAGGTGTGTGCCATTACAGCCCCGACTTTGCTTGTGGATAATTTTCTTGACTTAATGGGGCCCAGTCCCCTGCGGGTGGTGCCACCTTTGGGCAGGTGTGGGCTATATAAGGAAGCTGAATGAGCTATGAAGAACAAGCCGTTATGCGGCCTCCGTCTCTACTTCAGTTCCTGCCTTCAGGATCCTGCAGAGTTCCTGTCCCAATTCCCCTCAATGATGGACTACAACATGGTTGTGGAAGCAAAACAAACCCACTCTTTCTCCAAACTAGTTTTGGTCAGTATTTGTCACAGCTCTGATAAGCAAATTTAGGACGACGCGCATCTAAAAATGTTCCATCGAGCTGCTGTGAATATTTGTACACTGTGTGAGATATATTGTTGTGACTGGTTTAGTAAAGAGCTGAATGGCCAATAGCTAGGCAGGAGGAACAGGTGGGATTTCTGGACAGAGAGAGGAAGAGAAGGAATCTAGGCGCTCCAGAGATGAGACACAAGGAGGAAGCAGGATGGGTAGTACAGAAATAAGGTTATAAAAAGGCATGATGCAAAATGTAATTAATATAAATGGGTTAATTTAAGTTATAAGTGCTAGTGGGACAAAACTAAGGCCAAGCTTTCATAATAAGCCTCTGTCATTATTTGGGAGCTGGCTGGTGGAACAGAAAAAGACTCGATATGGTCAAGCACTGGTCAGACAGTTCAGAGCAAACTCTCTAAGATTCTATTACACACTTTCTCTATATCCCATTTCCTTCTGTGCTACATGAACTAGCCTGCTGTTTTATGGACCAAAACAGGAAAGGAATGGAATTTTGCACCTGCTAGTTACCTATTTATATTTACAACCTCTCCTCCCCAAGAAACCTAGTGGACTAAAACAAATATTTCACTTAATAATCTGTGTTTTGAGAAGGGCTTGGCAAGGACAACTAGCCTTTGTTCCATTTGGAGTCATCTGGTAGGGTTGCAGTGGAGTTTGAGAAGCCTCTCAGAGAGCTCAGGTAGGAAGCAACCTAGTGCTGGGCCATGGCTAGGAGTTGGGCGGTGAGCGGGTAGGCTTTCTGGAGATGTTTGGGTTTTCTCACACAACAGCAATTGGGCTGAAGAGAAAGTATTCCTGTTGGGCATGGTGAAGCATATCACTAATTCCATCACTTGGGAGGGAGAGGCAGGTAGATCTCTGTTTGAGGCCAGTTTGGTCTATATAGGGAGTTCTAGACCAGCCAGGACTGTAAGAGATCCTGTCAAAAAACAAAAACAACACAACAAACAGCTCCCCACCCCGACACACACAAATATTCCAAGGAAGCAGAAGCTTTGAGCAAAACACTCGGTGGTTTCTTTGTGCAGCCCTGGCTGTTCTGTAACTCCCTCTGTAGATCAGGCTGGCTTTGAACTCACAGAGATCCACCTGCCTCTGCCTTCCAAGTGCTGGGATTAAAGACACTCATCAATACCTCCTGGCATAAAATAAAGTCTTTAAGGCTGGAGAGATGACTCATAGGTTGAGTACTTTATTCTCTTCCAGAATTCAGTTCCCAGCACCCATATTAGGCAGTTCTGTTTACTGCATTTCACTCTAGCTCTGGGATTCAACATCTTCTTTAAAAAAAAAAAAAAAAAAAAAAGCTGGGGAGGATCTCTTTGAGTTCAAGGTCTGTCAGGGTTACATAGTGAGACTTTGTCTAAACAAACAAAAAACCGAAAACAAAAATACATGTTTTCCTTTAATTTAAAAAATAATACATTTTATTTGTATATGTATGCATACACATGGCAGTGCACAGTGCATGAGGTCAGGACAACTTGCAGTTGATTCTCTCCTCCTACAATATGGGTGCCAGGGATCAAACTCAGGTCATTAGCTTGGTGGCAAGTGCCTTTGCCTGCTGAATGATCATCTTGCCAGCACTTTTTCATTAGGAAAAAACATCAAAACAAAACAAAACAAAAACCCTTTCAAATATTTATTCTATGTGTATGGATATTTTGCTTGCATATATGTCTTTGCACTACGTGCATGCCTGTTGGCTGAGGATGCCAGAAGAGGGTGTTGATCACTTGGAAGTGGAGTTACAAATGGTTGTGAGACACCAACACCATGTCAATCAAACCTGAGTCCTCTTGAATAGCCAGTGCTCTTAACTACTGATCCATCTCTCCATGCCCAGTCTTCAAATTTTTGAGATGGGCTCTTACTCTGTAGCCCAGGCTGACCTGGAACTCACAATGTAATCTAGGCTATCTTCAAATTCCTGGCAAACCACCTGCCCATAACATGCCGGCATTATAGATATCAGCCACCATAACTAGCTACATTAAAACTATTTCTGCTGGGTGTAGTGGCACACACCTTTAGTCCCAGCACCTGGGAGGCAGAGGCAGGCAGATCTCCAAGTTTGAGGTCAGTCTGGTCTACAGAGTGAGTTCTAGGACATCCAAAGCTACAGGGTAATATACCCTGTCAAAAAACAAACAACCAAAACAAACCCAACAAAAACAAACATACACACAAAAAAACTATTCCTGTCCAGGGTGGTGGCACAAGCCTTTTAATTCCAGCACTGGGAGGCAGAGACAGCAGGATCTCTGAGTTCCATGCCAGACTGGTCTACACAACTGGTCCTAGGCCAGTTGGAAGTACACAACTGGAAGGTGGAAGTGGAAGGTACACAGTGAGATCCTGCCTCAAAATCATTTATATATATTTATTAAAAAATTACATATATATTTCCTAAGTGAATAGGCAGTAGCACAAGATAAAGAGTGGACAACACTGGAAAGAGCTGGTTTGTTTTCAAGGATATATATTCAAGATGGTTCAAATCATAAAAATCATTTTCTATTGCTGACCAACATGGTTTCAGTTTCTGTGGCTCAATCATTATTTTCTGGAACTCTGCAAATGGCACCATGATATTTTCCTGTTTTGCATCATTCAAAAGAAGATGGCAATTCACTATTTTTTTCTGGCTGAAACTCTAGATTTCCCCCCAATGAATCACAGTGGAAATGCCCTAACAAGTTCTTTCCTCCTCTGACTTAGTGGACTGTTTGAGTCTGCATGTGGCTTACCAATCCATTTCTTTCTCTTCTATGTGCAGTATGTATCTTTTTAAAGTGACTCCATGATAAATGTGCTTCCACTCTAAATGGTTAATCAGTTCACTACTGAAGCTCTTCTGTTCTATAGTCTCAAAGTTAAAAACTGGAAGAGCAGGCCACCTTAGGAACAAAGTTCAAGGGGAAATTTCAAGAAAGCTGGCAGGTTCCTGCAATCCTTTAGCCCCCTAGCTCTGCCCCACCGACTCTTCTATTCTATTCCCAAGGAGAGGGCAGAGCCATTCTCTAAGAACACTATCCAGGCACTTCCAAGCTTAATAAACAATTGCCTTTTTGTTGTAATATTTAGGAGGAAATACAAACTCCTTACCATGGGCTTCATGCACAGCTCCTGCAGCAGAGCACACTATTCCCACCATGTCCTATCTCCCCTGCACCAGCTTTCCTCCTTAGTGAGGACCTTTACCCACAGTGCTATGCCCACTTACATACCTACTCCTAGAAGTCTGTCCTCATTCCCTCTGCCTGGCTACATCCTTATGTCTTCCTTAGTTTTCTTCTGACAACTTTCCTTACCCATGTTACTCAAATATCTAAAGTTGTTCTGCCTCATTCTCCCCATAACTATGTACTTCTGGGTAGCATATTCTTATCCTTCATGGAACTATAAAATTATCACAGTACACAGAAATTACACTGCTTCTTCCTGCTGCTGCTCCATAAGAGGATATCTGACAAGCCACACAGGCACAGTGCCAGCACCTATTGAAGCCTATCAGTGAAGAGCTACCTGATGGATATGTAATTAAACAAGACCTCACTATGATAGTCCTGGCTGGCCTGGAACTCCTAGATTGGCCTGTCTCTGCCTCCCAGGTGCTGGAACTAAAGGCATGCACCATGCCTGGCTAAACTTAATTCTTAGTTTTCTTTTCCTTTGAGGTTCCAGGGAAGGAACACATGCCAGGCAGTACTCTACCACTAACCTAGTGATCCAGTGCTATCCAGCCCTAACTGGAACTTACTGTGGAGCAGTCTGGGCTGCTTGCAAACTTATGTGAATCTTCCAGTCTCAGTCTTCTGAGTGCTGGTATCACAGGTCCGACTTTCTTCCTTAGTTCTTACACTATGTTTTCTCCTACCCTGAGAGTAGGAGCTTTAGGAGAAGACACCAATGAGAGCTGTGACGTCTTAGAGTAAAAAATGCAACAGATATTTTATTCTTCAATGCAAATTACTGCATTCACCACAAGCTGAAGGAGGACACATAACTATCTGTATATATACTTATATATATATATATATATATATTTGAATTTATGGAAGACCAGTGAGACATGGAAAAATCCAGCACCCCAGCAAGTACAGCCAGGAAGGCAGTCACCTCCGTGGTAGGACAGGTTTAATGAACTACAAACAAGAAAGAGGGAAAAGGAAGAAAAAGAATGTGCAGTGAATTTAAGACACCGTAAAACTCAGAAGACATCTACTGTTCAAGTATAAACTCAGTAAGGACTTGGCATAAATTGAAAGGCAGTTGCTGAGGTACACCATTATGAAATAAGTTTTAAAAAATTTATAATTCTACCTTCCAATTTTCTGGGAGAAAAAAAGCAAGCTCTTGAGGCCTTTACCAGAGACCCTGAGAGGGATAAAAACACTTGATGAAGACAGAGTCAACAATTCATGATTGAACTTGTTACTCAGAAACATGTATTTATTTAAACAACAGGATATGTGTTTTCAGACTGTCCTCTAGAGACTATTAATTCAAGCGTTTCAAAGTATATGATTTCCAAAACCAATACTGATTAAAAATTTTTTAAAAATTAAAAAAAAAAAACCTGATTTGATGGTACCTCAAAGATACACTAACTACCAAATTTTTTTTTCCAGTCTAACATTGCAATTGGGTTAAGAGTTCCTCCTGCATTGTTAAAACATTTTTCCTCACAAAATGTGGGTACTGAAACTGGATAGAAACACCATGAATGTGAAAATACCACCAATTTTCTGTAGTTTAAAAAAACTAGAATGTTCTTTGGAATCACTGAAATATAAAAAAAATTTGGGCTTTTTTTGTTTGTTTGTTTTGTTTTTTCCTACAGTCTGTGCACCTTCTTTCCGGATCTCCACGTTGCTTGAAGTTTATGACCTGTGTTTACAGATTCAAGTCTTGCAGTGCAATATCCATGCTTAACACCCCGGGGTTTCTCTGATCAATGATGCTTAACCCAGACACGCTGTCAATTATTTCTCCAAAATGACTTCACCCCAAAATAAAAACTGTGGACTAAGACGCAAAACACCTTGTGTAAACAACCAAATGAACCCAACATGAATTCCGGCGTGGCTTCAGCATTCAGGAGACCCTTGTCACCTGCCGTTTTTCATGGAAGTACCACAGGCCCAGCTGCTGACATCCGGCCTCCTAGGCCTCAAAAGAAATTCAGGGCTGGCAAATTGGAATAGATTATAAGAGAATTTGTCTTTGACAAACTACCAATTTTAGCATAAAATCTGGCCATAGCTATACGTTTCAATTTGTGTACAACTGGTTAGAGATGTTTGTGTCTTTTTTTTTTCTTTCCATTTCAACATTGTTGGAATCGAGTAGAAATATGTCCATGGTATCTCTTCACATGTGTCATGAAATATGAGAAATCTGTCTGATTCTAGACACTATTTCTTTACGACACAATGGGCAGGTCTCCAGTTGCAAGGCACAATCCATGCACAGGTCGCTAAAGAAAAAGATACAAGTGCCAGTTAAATTAATGCTTTAAAAGGTCAAACTCTACCTGCTAGCTAAATCTGAACTTTTTTTTAAAATATTTATTTGTTTATTGTGTATACACTGTTCTGCCTGCATGCCAGAAAAGGGCACCAGATTTCATTATGGATGGTTGTAAAAGCCACCATGTGGTTGCTAGGAATTGAACTCAGGACCTCTGGAAGAGCAGCCAGTACTCTTAACCTCTGAGCCATCTCTCCAGCCCCTAAATCTGAAATGTTAGCAAGTCTGTTGGAGAAAGTATACATATCATGCATAGTTTGGAAAATAACATGAAGAGAATCTATAAATAAAAATTAAATCTCCCTCCTATTTTTGATCCTCCATCTTTCTCCTCTGTGGGTTAAATAAAAAGCTCATCTTTTTCAAGAAAATCTGTATGTACAAATTACACAAACACACACACGTTTGTGTGTGCTGTGTGTGTGTGTGTGTGTGTGTGTGTATGTATGTTCAGGGATATATGCTATTTATCCCCTATCAGCAGGTCATTTATCCCAGTAATATTTACTTCTTCTATCACAGATGTGACCTTATTATGTAATAACATGTGACTAATTAATATGACTAATAAATGCTTTAGTATATATTAGATTTTCAGTTTATTTTAATTTTTCTTTCATATATTACATTCTGACTGCAGTTTATCCTCCTTCTATCCCTCCCAGTCCCTTCCCCCATCTTTCCTCTCCCCTAGAACCAAGCCTCCTCCATTTCCCTTCCAAAAAAACCCAAAAACCAAAAGCCAAAAACAAAAAAAGC
This sequence comes from Ondatra zibethicus, assembly GCA_004026605.1. Taxonomy (NCBI): domain Eukaryota; kingdom Metazoa; phylum Chordata; class Mammalia; order Rodentia; family Cricetidae; genus Ondatra; species Ondatra zibethicus. The sequence continues at coordinate 51,945 of PVIU01010711.1, read as the reverse complement.
AGGTCTCCTAGGGCTAACAACTGAACAAGGCTTAAGAAGTTAAAATAAGACTAGGCATAAACCCTCATATCAAGACTGGGTGAGGCAAGTGAGAGTTTCTCTAACAGCCCTGGCTGTCCTGGAACCAGGTTGGCCTCAAACTCAGAGATCCGCCTGCTTCTGCTTCCCAAGTGCTGGAATTAAAGGTGTGCGCCACCATTACACAGATTTTCAGTTTGTTTTCTTTTCTTAAAGATTTATTTATTTATTACGCATACAATGTTCTGCCTGTATGTCTGCCTGAAGGCTGAAGAGGGTACCAGATCTCATTACAGATGGTTGTGAACCACTATATGGTTGTAGGGAATTGAACTCAGGACCTCTGAAGAGCAGCCAGTGCTCTTAATCATTGAACCATCTCTCTAGTCCCTAGATTTTCAGTTTTTAAAAATATTTTGTGTGGGAGGAGAGAGGAAGGGAGGGAAGCAGAGAAAAATGTATAGCTCAATAAAATCAGTAAAAAAAATTAAACAATGCCGGGCAGTGGTGGCGCACGCCTTTAATCCCAGTACTCGGGAGGCAGAAGCAGGTGGATCTCTGTGAGTTCAAGACCAGACTGGTCTACAGAGCTAGTTCCGGGACAGGCTTCAAAGTCACAGAGAAACCCTGTCTCGAAAAAACAAAAACAAAAAACAAAAATGTTTTGTGTATGTGTACTGTGTGCGGAACCTGCAGAGGCCAGAAGGAGGCATCGGATCTCCTGGAATTAGAGTTACATATGGTTATGAGCTTCCATGTGGGAGCTGGAAATTGGATCTGGATCCTTTAGAAGAGCAGTCAGTGTTCCTAACTACTGGGCTATCTCTCCAGCCCTCCTAGCTTTTCTTTATAGAAGCATGACATACTTCTCAGCTGCATTCTTAGTTTTCTGCTTGTTTCCCAAGCCAATATAAAAAGTACTTTCAAATGGATCTACAAACAGGTTGGTACTTATGCACAGAGCAAGGTAACAACATGCTTCAGAAGACCCTGGTCAATGATCCAGGCTGAGTCACTCCTGTGATGGCAAACTGTGGTCCATAATTCTAGGGTCAAGACACCTGGGCAATAAGGTGACTAAAGATTTGTCAAAAATACCAGGTGTCGAATTGTGATGGACACAAGAAGTGTGTATTATCAGCGTGAGTGTTGCCCACAGGCTGTGTATACTACTCACATCTTCCTAACATTAGTCGGGATGACTTTATCAGGAAAGACCGGCTCATTTGCTGCTCTGGTGATGCTAAGACATGTCCTACAGGATCCAGGTGTCCTGTAAATTCTTTTTACAGAGCTGATATTGGCTGAGATGGCATGGGAGCTGTGCCTTTTTAATGGCTAGGAGTGTAAAAAGCTGGTGAGGAGGTAACCTCTAAGTGATGTCCCAAGAAGCTCACAGATAACATTACCCTTTCACATTTTGTAAAGCCAAAATTACATAAAAAATATAAACCAGGCTTAGTAGCAGATGCCTTTAATCCCAGTACTTGGATTAGGGATTAGGCAGGAGGATCTCTGTGAGTTCAAGATCAGCCTGGTCTACAGAGCAAGTTCCAGGACAGCCAAAGCTACACAAAGAAACCCTGTCTTGAACACCCCTCTCCCCTGCCACCCAATCTATTTGTGTATGTGTTTATCTGAATAACTTTAATATTGAATAGCTTGTCCTTGGCAATTTAATTCCTCATTCAGTTCACTATAGTCCTGATAACAACCCTGGAGAACAGCTATGGATTTGCTAAAACCCCAGAAGTCACTCAAGAGCCGTATGAAATGTTGCTGAATGTGATGTGTGAAAACTCCAAGAAGTAGCCCCTCTCACCTGTGTCCACATGGCTTCAGCTGTGTGTCTGCTACCTCATCACAACAGAGTGAACAGCAGTTCTCTCGAATACTGACTTGTTTCAGCAGAGCGAGGCGCCTGTGCCTGAGCAGATAAATCAATATGAAATTCATTTTGTTAACAAGGAGTCAGGCAGCATGGGCCACATGAAATGCTCACAAAAAGCCTTACCCAGGGAAATATACTCCACAATTTTTGTTCAGTAAAGTTTTCACCCATCTCAGCCTTAGCAGAGTGAAGGAGGCTAGAGCGTCATTTTACAGATAAAAAATTAAAGTTCTATGATGATTTACATAAAACTTAATAAACAGAAATCAAATTTGGCTGGGTGGTGGTGGCACACGCCTTTAATCCCAGCACTCGGGAGGTAGAGACAGGTGGACCTGTGTGTTCGAGGCCACTCTGGTCTACAAGACCTAGGACTATAACACAGAGAAACCTTGTCTTGACAAACAAAACAAAACAAAACCAAATTCAAATCCTTTGGTTCTAAGTCCAGTGTTCTTTTACCAGCAAATTTTAATGGTTTAAGTAACATATATTGAGAATTTGGTGAAGAGCACACACCGTTCCCAGGGAAAACACCCACAATTTTCGCACAAGGGATGTATGACATGTAAACTCCCTGCAAGTTTAGACACATTAGGTTTGAACTCTTCCACTACACTTCCATTCAGCATGGACAGGAAAGCAGACAGGAAGAACTGCTCTCCTCAAGTTCACTTATGGGCTTGCTATGTGCCTGGCACTAACCCAAGACACGATAATCCAGCAGTGAGCAGATCAAGTAAGTGGTGGCACACAGCTAGAATCAGCATTTGGGAAGCCTGGGCTCTAGAGCATACAGGGTGAAAAAAATAGCAACCCACAAATACAAAAAGAAGTAACTGTTTTTATGGAGCCCATGCTCTAGAGTGGCAGTGGGGGAGACAACTAAAAACTATGTTAAATGCTGATGAATAGCATGGCAGAAAATAAACTGGGAAAGAGGAAAAAGAATGCTTACAGGTATGAGAGACATAGGGGTTAGAATGATGGCGGTCAAGGAGGGCCTCACTAAGCAAATCTTAGTAGACATGTGAGGACATGGGGGAATTGAGCCTCGCTGTCTGGAGAGGCTGTTCTAGTGAGCAGTGACAGAGAAGCTGGAATGGAAATGGGGTTACTAACAGACAGATGAGGGAAGAGCAAGGGCTTCACTGCATGATTCTTTTACCATTTTGTATGTATTTAAATTTAGCATAATAAAGAGGTTAATAAAATACATGAGGGGGCTGGAGAGATGGCTCAGAGGTTAAGAGCACCGGCTGTTCTTCCAGAGGTCCTGAGTTCAATTCCCAGCAACCACATGGTGACCCACAACCATCTATAGAAGACAGATCTCTAGAAGAGATCTGGTGCCTCTTCTGGTGTGTATATGTTAACAGAACATTGCATGCATAATAAATAAATAAATCTTTAAAAAAATAAAATACATGAGGAAAATAGAGAATAAACATAATATAAACAACAAAATTCCAGGTGGTAGTTGCAATCCTCCTGCTTCAGCTTCTGTAGTAGCTCAGAGTATAGGTCTGCACGGCAAAGCCTGTGTCAAAAACTTTGTGCCATTGTCAGAGACAACAAAGTATAGATTCAGAATGAAATTGACCTAATTTGTAATCTGTTGTTTTTATTCAAGATAGGAGAAACTCTGAGTTTTATATGAATATTCAGTTGCCAAGTTGATAAGCATAAACCGGCCATAAAAGATGACTTCCCACCCCTATTCTGGGAAGTTTAACCCTGAAGAAGCAGGAGAACTCATAGATGGATCAGCTGTGCCCTTCAGGTGAATGATGAACCTCACTCCAGGAAAAGCAGGCAAACAAAGGACTGAGGTATGTCAGGAGGGAGGTGTCACCTCAGATTTTCACCAAGAGCAACTAAAGTTCACAATCTCTGTCTGCACCAAGACAAACTGCACAGAAGTTCTAAGGGGCAAAAACCTCAGATGCCTGAATACACGCAAATACAAAAAATGTCTTTGTATTCTTAGAATACTGCCAAGACTTTGCTGCTCCTACTGAGACATGTTCTATTCACCTGAAACTGCTGAGTCACTCAGATGGGGTGTAAGGTAAAGAAAGAGGCTGCTCACAGCTATGTTGTGCTTCAAAACAGAAGCCAGGATTTCACTGCATTACAGTTATATTTATGGGTATTGCATATGGTTTAACACAAGCTATGTCCTTGACTGCTGAGAGACTATCTTATTGATATAACACGAGTAATATGAGTCCCCTGCCTCATACTGACCCAGATAGCTACCCTGTTAAAAAAAAATGATAAACTTTGGCTCACACTGTGTAACAGGCTTCAATAAGCAGTAATTACCAGGAAGCAGCTGGAGTATCTCCCTAGCTGAAGGAGTAGACTACAATCATTTTATGAGGAAGATAAGCAGGCATTCACTCAGGAGATAAGGCCAATGTCAGTTTCTGTCAAATAAGGGCAATGAACTGTTACCTGAGATGGCTTTCCATGTGCTCATGGCTGTAGAACAGTATTAGCATGTTTGTTATGCAGTTTATACCCCAAAGAAGTGGCTTTCAATAAATCAAGTCTGTTAATAAATGTACTGATTTTCCAATATTAAGGATTTTTATACAGATATTCCAGTGAAGTCAGTTGGCATTTTTGTGTATGTGTGTGAATGTTTTCTATTTTTCTGATTTTTATTTTATTTATTTATTTATTTTTGGAGACAGGCTCTCTCTTTTCTGAGACCATGGTAGCTTCAACCTCACAATGAATCTCCTGCCTCTGCCTCCCTAGTGGTGAGATTAAAAGTAGGGGCCACCATACCAGCCCTTTTCTGATTTTTACATCAACATTATTTAACTCATAAAAAGAATGTGGACATGTTCCTTCTTTTACTTTGGGCTCTATAATATTTTAAATCAGTGGTTTTCAACCTTCCTAAAGCTTCGACCCTTTAACAAAGTTCATGTTGTGGTGACCCTCAACTATAAAATTATTTTCAATGCTACTTCATACCTGTAATTTTGCTATTGTTATAAACTATAATGTAAATACCTATGTTTTATGGGTGTTTGGTGACCGCTATAAAAGGATCATTTGATGCCCAGATTAAGAACTGCTGCTTTAAATAATAATGAAGCTATCATTTACAGTTTATAGTGACAGCTCTTGTGAAACCACCTGCTTGTCAGACAAAGCTTTTAATTTTTGCTTTCAAATAATTTTTACACTATCTTCTGGTCAGTACTTGTTTATATGTAACTTCCTAGGATCTGTTTTACTAATTTATATTTCTCAGAAAGTCAACCTTTTCAGTGAGATTATTTGTTCAAAATTACTTGTTCAATGCTGAAAAAAATCTCCCATAAGCTGTTATGATTTTCCTTGAGAAGCACAAGACAGTCTGGAAAGAGCCTGGGCAGACTCTTACCTTGGCAAAATGATCTTTTCTTCAGCTGTTAGGAAGGCATAATCATTAAAAGTGCTAAATTTCATAGATGGTGGGTATTTGAATGGTTTTGCTCCAAAATTGAACTCACACTGTTGATATGACATGAAACTAGCTGCAGCAAAAAATCCACATCTACAAAGGAAAATGGGCACAGAGGTCAACAGAGTTTATACGACCAAGTTTATATACAGAGGCATTTGAGAAAGTCAGAGTCAGTCATTCTGGGAGGAGGGAAGCAGGACAGGCCTGGGAGCCAGGGGAGACACCTTTATCTTTCTGTATCCAACTCTTGGACACTGAGGACATATCAAATGGAGCTCTAAATAATTAAAATAAATCCATTTCTCATAATTGCTTAAATAAATGAACAAAGGTGTTCGGTTTTTTATTCTTGAGAAAAGTACATTCCATGAATCTACTCAGTCTTTGACTGAAAAGAGCTACTTACACGGTGGATGAAAAGACTTGCTTCTCAGGAGGCAGCTGGTTGCCATTTAGAAAGAAGATCATTTGCTTTTCATTCAAGTCTAACAGAAACCCTACTGTGTCGCCTAGAAGATAAACCAAACACTGTTAGGCTTGTGCTGCCCAGATCCCTCGAGAGCCTCAATGGCCCTGTATTAAGCCGCCACATATTCAACATGCTTATCTTTGTTTCCTGTGCGTTAAAGGAAAAAGCTTCCACTAAACCATGACAAGCCATCAGCTGAATAAGATGCATCCCAATTTCAAGAGGGTAAAATGTGAAAAAAATGTACATGCTGGGTAAGATAAAATTATGTGCTGATTTGTGTCTCGGGCGAGATTTAAAATGCCCTAGATAACAACTACAAAAATGTCTTTGATTTGAAGCATACATTCTTTTAAAGTGAGATCTCATTTTTTGTTTTAGTTTATAAAAAATACTGAAAGCATTAAACATTATTTTATTTTTTGGTTTTGGATTTTCTGAGACAGGATCTTTGTATGTGTCCTTAGCTAGTCTCAAACTGGCTATGCAGCCCAAGATGGTCTCAAATGTGAAATTCTCCTGCTTCAGCCTCCTGAATGTTAGGATTATAGGTACATCCCACCATGATAAGGCAATCATGCTTTGTTGTTCTTCTGGCCTTGAATTTCGTATGTAGCTGAGAATAATCTTGAACTTTTGATCCTACTTCCTATCTCATGAGTCCTGGGGATTACTGGTTATACCACTGTATCCAGATATCTCAGTGCTGGAGACTGAACCTAGGGCCTCTATTCGTGGCAGACAAGCTCTCTACCACCTGAGCTACATCTCCAGCACTAGTAGTGTTATTTTTCATAACCTAGAAACTTGTTCAGGAAATGAAGCATAACAGTGGAAAATAAATAAATACATACCAATTTTTAGTGCTGAAGAAAAAAAACCTCTAGAGCTGTAGAGATGGCTCAGCAGTTAAGAGCATTGGATGCTCTTCCAAAGGACCCGAGTTTGAATCACAGCACCCACATGGTTAGTTCATGGCCATCTGTAACTCCAGTTCCGTTCTGACCTCCGTGGGCACCAGAAATACATATGGTGTACAAACATACATGTATGCAAAACACCCACATACATTTATATATGTTTATGTACACACATTTTCATGTGTGTATATGTCCTAGTTGGTTTATATTCTGTCAACTTGACATAAACTAGGAATTATCTGGGAAGCAGAACCTCATTAGAGAAAGCAGCCCACATCGGACTTGCCTGTAGGCAGGTCTATAGGGCATTTTCTTTAATGTAGGAGGGCTCAGGCCTCTGTGAGTGGTGGTAAGGGGTGTATAGGAAAGCTACTGAGCAAACCAGTAAGCAGCATTCCTCCATGGCTTTTGCTTTAGTTCTGTTTCCAGGCTCCTCAGTGGTGGACTGTATGCTGGAAGGAGAAGATGAAATAAACCCTTTCCTCCCCAAGGTGATTTTGATTTTGGCCATGGTATCCTATCACAGCAATAGAAACCCGAATTAAAGTGTGCGTGTGTGTGTGCGTGCGTGTGTGCGCGCGCATGTGTGTGTAGAGGGAAAAGGAGAGAAGGAGAGAGGAATTAAAATTGCTTTACACTTTTCTAGTTTTCAAATTTTAAAATAATAAATGTATTAAAAATATTTCCTTAAATTCTTATTAAAAAAAAAAAGACAGCTTTTAAGAAGTCAGGCATAGTGGCACACACCTTTAACCCCGGCATTTGGGAAGCAAAAGCAGGAGGACTGCTCCAGGTTCAAATGCCAGACCAAGAAGGACAGTGAGCCCCACCTTGAAAAAAAGTTCTGAAGACAGTGCCTCTATTAAAGGCATAAGCTATACATGCCTTCAAAAATCTAGGTGCCTAGGCTAAGCATGGTAGTGCACACTTTTAATCCCAGTACTCGGGAGGCAGAGGCAGGCAGATCTCTGTGAATTTGAGGCCAACCTGGTCTACAGAACAAGTTCCAGGACAGCCAGGGCTATGTAGAGAGACTGTCTCAAAAAACAAACAACAAGCCAAGACAAAACAAAAAAACCCTGGGTGTCCTTCTAGTTTTTCAGATTCATTCATTCCCTTTTCCACACTATCAATTTAGTTCTATGTGAGTGGTCAAATCCCTGCTTTCCTAGCATGCTTGACATTTCAGTTTATAATGTTGATTAGTGTACAAAAATGGGAAAAGGATGCATGGATGAAGAGGTAGGCTATTTTTCCTAACTAGCTCCAATCCTGAGAATAAATAGGCTCTGTTCCTTACTTACAGCATGGCCTCAAACTACCAAAAACCTATCTATAGCCACATAGTCTCTGAAAATATCCTCATATTAGTATCACAGCAATCCCAGTGTTCTTAACACATCCCCAGTCCTTTAATTCAAAATACAAACACAAAGAGGAGACTAGATGTCCCAGTAATGTGTGTGTGTGTGTGTGTGTGTGTGTGTGTGTGTGTGTGTGTGTGTGTGTGTGTGTGTGTTACGGGACAGCAAACACAGGGCCTCATGGTTATTGCTCTACACTGAGTTACAAACAGCACTTTCTTTACTGTAAGAGTAGGTGGCAACAGTGATTCACACCTGTAATCTAGCACTTGGGAGGCTGAGGCCAGACCATGACAGAGTAACTTCTAGGGCTGCATGCATGGCAGAGTGAAACTATCTAAAAACTAACTGACTATAGGGAGGGTGGGTTTTTTTTCAGTAAGAATGACATATCTTTTTTCTAATTTTGTATTATTTTTTAAGAGATTTTTGTTGTTGTTTTTTGTTTTTTTGAGACAGGGTTTCTCAGCTTTGGAGCCTGTCCTGGCACTCGCTCTGTAGACCAGGCTGGTCTCACATAGATTCACCTGCCTCTGCTTCCCAAGTGCTGGGATTAAAGGTGTGTGCTACCACTGCCGGGCTAGATTTTTTTAAATGTTATTTCATGTGTATGCATGTGCGCATTTGTGTGACCATGTGACACACAAATATAGGTTCCAGCAGAAGCCAAAAGTGAAAGTTAGATCCTTCAGAGCTGGAGTTACTGGCGGTTTTAAGTCTCCTGATATGTCTGCTAGGAACTGAACTCAGCTTCTCTGAAATAATAGCAAGCGCTGAACCATTATTTATTTATTCATTTATGTTCAGGCAGCATCTCACTATTGGTTCTGGCTGGCCTGGAACTAGCTATATAGGCAGGCCAGGCTGGGCTTGAACTCACAGTGATCCACTTGCCTCTGCCTTGTAAATTGCTGAGGTTAAATGCATGTGCCACCAAGCCCACTTTTTTTTTTTTTAAGATTTAGTTTTATTGTTTTAAATTATGCTGTGGAGGTCTGAATGAAAAGGGCTCCCATAGACTCAGAGGGTGTGGTATTATTGTACATGTGGTCTTATTGGAATAGATGTTGCCTTGTTAGAGGAAGTATGTAACTGGGGGTGGGCTTTGAGGTTTTAGAAGCTCAAGCCAGGCCTACTGTTACTCTCTCTTCTTGCTGCCTGTCCATCCAGATGTAGAACTCCTAGCTCCTTCTCCAGCACATGTCTGGCTGTGGCTCACCATGCTTCCCACCATGACAGTAATATATTAAACCTCTGAACCTGAAAGTCAGCCCCAATTAAATGTTTTCCTTTATAAGAGTTGCTATGGTCATGGTGTCTCTCTCTCTCTCTTTTTTGGTTTTTCGAGACAGGGTTTCTCTTTGGCTTTGGAGCCTGTCCTGGAACTCACTCTGCAGTCCAGGCTGGCCTCAAACTCACAAAAATCCACCTGCCTCTGCCTCCCAAGTGCTGGTATTAAAGGTGTGTGCCACCATCGGCCAGCACAAGGTTGTCTCTTCACAGCAATAGAACACTGATGAAGACAGAAGTGCATGTATTTTATGTGCACATGAGTGCATGTGCCCATGGGTGCTAGAAAGTATTAGATTCTCCTGGAGCTGGAGTTACAGGCAGGGTGCTAGAAACTGACCTCAGATCCTCTGGAAAAGCAGCACATGTTTCTACATGTGAGCCATTTCTACAGCTCCTAAGAATTTAATATTCTGAAATGCTTTTGCTTCAGAAGGGTCGCCACAACAGGTAAAGTCTATCAGGGAATACCTTTCACAGTCACGACAGTGATACTGACTCTAAGTCTCCTATGAAAATATTTAAAGCCTACCACAGTGAATGCCTGCTAAAAACTAGCTGTCCTAACCCAGGTGGCAAATTCAAGGTGAAGAATGAATACCTTTCTTCCAGCACGGGTGCACATGAGGCTTACTTCTGGCATTGTACCAAATCAGCTGCCGGCAGCCATCATAGGCACAGGAATACTCATCGTCCCCAATGCCGTATCCTTCCTGAAGAGAGACAAGGCCCAGAAGATTAACAAGACTCTACCTACTCTAACATGGGGAGACCTAGAAGGTAGCATCCTAAGCTTTTCTGGATGAAGAGAAAGCCTATGGTACTTGGAAGATATCAAAAATGTAACAGAGAAGCCTAGTTCCAAGTAAACAGATACTAGCTCCACCAATACACATCTGCCCAGTGTTTCCTCTGCTGCAGGCACTCACACCTGTAAGTCTGGCTGGTTCTTAGACCACTAGGCTGTTGTCATTCCTGGAAAAGGAAACAGCCTCCTGAAGGGCAGTCAGCTTCCTTGTAGACTAGGGCTAAAAGCAAATTTTAGTTTGAATTTAAACTTACAAGATCTGTAGACTTGCCACTTCCCTGTGGCCAAGCGAACTTTGCTGAATGTGATTCAAAAATGCCCACATCCTCAGATTTTATGAATGATACTTAGCTCAAAACTATTTTGATAACAGTCCAACTTGAAAATTTTATAGGTTCTCAACAATCAATTTCTTTTATTACTTGCTACCTTTTTTTCCCTTTTCATCCCCCTCCACCCCCCCTCCCCCCCGACCCAGACAAGGTTTCTCTGTAGCTTTGGCGCCTGTCCTGGAACTTGCTCTGTAGACCAGGCTGACCTCAAACTCAGAGATCCGCCTGACTCTGCCTCCAAATTGCTATTAAAGGTTTGTGCCACCACCACCAGGCTTTGCTTGTTACCTTTCAATTATTGCCCAGAATTAATATACAAGGGTGAATGGGAGCCAGGTACACCTATAAATACTAGGACTTAGGAGGCAGAGGCAGGGCTAGGAGGGTTCATGAGAACTTGTCTCAACAAACAAAAAGGGTGAGATCTCTATTATTATTATTATTATTTTAACTTTTATTGACTCTTTGTTGATTTCACATCATGCACCTGATCCTACTTATCTCCCCATCCCCTTTGCATCTACCCTTTGCCCTTGCATTCTAACCACTAAAACAAAGCAAAATTTAAAAGAAAAACCAAAAACCAAACCAAACCAAACCAAACAAGACAAAAAGAGTATCATTGTGGCAACTGTCTGTGAGTCACACAGTTTACCCTTTAGCCCATTCATCTTTACTTGTAAGAGTTCATTGCTATTAGTCATTGGTCTGGTTCCAGGCCTCTGGCTTCTGCTAGATTACTGATAATGGGCTCTCACTGGGGCTCCTCTTGGATATCCTGCTGTTGTCCTTTGTCAGGAGTGCAGGTAAGCCACCCCTGAGGGCAGGAGAGCTGACTCAATTTATCCCTACTGGGAGAGAAGGCCCTGCACCTCACCTGCACAAGTGTGCTGCCCAGGAGTGGTTGTGAGTGAGATCTTATTTTCAGTGCTTGCCCATAAACAAACAAACAAACAAGAAAAATAAACAGAGACAGGGAGATAGTTCAGTGAATAAAGGCACTGGTTGTCAAGCCTGGCAACTTGAGTTTGCTCTTTGGGACCTAAAAGGTGAGAGGAGAGAACAGTCTCCGGGAAGTTGTCCTCCAACCTTCACATGCATGTCATGGAGCAAGTATTCTGTTCCTGTCTAAAAAAACAAGTCAATTATAACAAAAATATTTTTTAAAAATTCACGTGTGTGTGTGTGATGCATGCATGCATACCTGTAGAGGTCAGAAGGGGGCCTCAGATTCTCTGCATATAGTTGGTTATAGGCTATCTAACATGGGTGCTAGGAACCAAACTCCAGTCCACATAAGAACAGTTTTCAAAGGGAAGAAATAATTAGAAATAGAAGTATGGAAGAAGTGAAGTATGGAAAAGTGGAGGAGACAGAAGCAAGTCAAACAACTGTCATCCTTAAGCACCAATGGTGAAGAACAGAGTTAAAGGGAATGAAACATGATTAAACACAAACCTTAGTTCCCGCTAGCCTGTTTGTTCTATGTGATAAAGAGTGTAGTTAGGATATAGACAGGAGAGAGTTCTGACAAACTGCTTAACTATAATACAATGAATATCTGAATTAGAATTAGTCCTTGATGTGCACTATGCAGACCATTGAAAAGTTAAGTAACCCAGTGTGGTGGTATCTTTAATCTCAGTACTCAGGAAAAGTCAAGCTGGACACACGCTTTTAATTCCATCACTTGGGAGACAAAGGCAGGTGAGCTCAAGGCCAGCCTGGTCTACAGAGTGAGTTCTAGGACAGGCTCCAAAGCTACATAGAGAAACCCTCACGAAAACCAAAAATAAATAAATAAATAAACAAACAAATAAAAAGTTAGATGAACTTGACCTAATTATTTTGCAGAGCAGAAATTCACCAGCATGCTACAAGCAACAACTTGCTAACCCTTCCTGAGGTGCAACAAATCAGTTAGTAAAAATCTACATACTTAGCTACACACTGAGCAAGAAAGAGGCCCGGGGAACTTAGACCTCAGCTTCAAAAACTCAACCGAAACAAAACAAACAAAACCACTAAATTGAGTGCTGGAAACAGGCAAATGCAAACAATTTTTCACTACCTTTATCTTCATTTTTTAAGTGCGCGCGCGTGTGCACGTGTGTGTGGTGTGTGTGTGTGTGTTGGTTCTCACTTTCCATTAAGTGGGTTCTAGGACTGAACTCAAATCTTTAGAACTGGCAGCAAGGGCCTTTCACTGCTGAGCCATTTCACTGGCCCCATCCATATTTACTTTCTAATGACCTAGGAAGTCTTTGACAGAACATTTGATCAAGCCATCACCTTGCAAGATCTGGGTGAAACTACGGGACAAGGGGAAACTCTGATTCAATTTTAGTCATAGATCAACTTCCGCAGAGCTAAGAAGTAGATGCCTAATGAACTTACATCGTAGAGTAAGTTCTTTCATCTTAAAAACATTTCTAGTAGGATTAACGTTGGTTTTCATTGGCAATGTCAGATCCCTAGGAGACAGGGTTTCTCTGTGTGGCCCTGAGTGTCCTGGAACTCACTCTGTATACCAGGCTGGCCTCAAACTCAGAGATCTGCCTGCCTCTGTCTCCTGAGTGCTGGGATTACAGGCATGCGCCATCATGGTTTTTCTTCATTTTTAAATGGGAGAGTGTGTGACTTATCCAGCTGGGTGCTCATAAGAAGGAAAAAAGATATTTTAGGTAAATCAAACTGTACTGTTAGTCCTCAAAATGCTCTATCAAAAGTAACACAAAACAAGACAAACTATCCTGTGGGTGACCTAAGAACTATCCTAAAGTTTCTCATTTTAATGTTCCATATCTGAGCCCAATACTTTATTTGCTTGAGACTGAAATCCATGCAGAAGAGTTACAATAAAGGTGCTATAAAGACCTCAAATCTTTATAAACAGGTGTTAGCTGCATAATAATTTATTGCCATAAAACTGCAGGCTGTCTATATAAGTGAAAAGATGAATGATCGTCAGAATATGTCATGGTAACAAAAAGATTACATTTGAAAAAAGACATCCTATCTGACTTCAACAGATTTCTAACTGGGATTCTAGCTGAGTTCTTGGATCAGGGAAAATAACTGTTGCTTTAAAATAAAAATAAAAGTCAAAATTGTGGCTCAGAGGTTAAAAGCATTCTTTCTCTTGCAGAGGATCTGAGTTTGGTTTCTAGCAACCATGTTGGATAACTCACAACTGACTTTAACTCTAGCTGCAGGAGATCTTCCTCTGGCCTCCAAATACACGAGCATGAATGTGCATTCCTGCTAGTGCACGCACGCACACACACACACACACGCGCGCGCGCGCACACACACACACACACACACACACACACACACACACACACACACACACACACACACACACACACAGAGTAAATCTAAAAAGCCAAAAGCCTGTCACAAATTAGAGGGCAAGAAACTAAAAAGTTTTAGTCTTAATTTGAGGTGTCAAGTATCTACAACTCTAGGACAGAAACAGTTTTAGCCACAAGCTTTACTGATCATTAAAAAAAAATAAGTGTTATTGTTATTAGTATGACTACTAGAAAATTCCAATAGAAAAATATATAGAAAAGGTTCCTTTATTTTAAAATCCCTGATTTCTTTATTTCTGGCCTGCTTTATCACTTTCAAATGAGGAGACAGGATAATCCTTGCAGATTCTCCTCATTTTTAGAAAGAAAGTAAAAATCTGTTGCAAAATAGGAATTAGTCCTATCCTTTTTCTTTTCCTTTCTTTTCTTTTCTTTTTTTTTTTTGCTTTTTGAGACAAGGTTTCTCTGTGTTACAGTCCTGACTGTGCTGGAACTTGCTTTTTAGAGTCCAGGCTGGCCTTGAACTCACAGAGATTAGACTGCTTCTGCCTCCCGAGTGCTGGGATTAAAGGTGTGTGCCACAACTATCTGGCATTGGTCCTATTCTTTATTTCCTTTTCTCACTTCCAATTTTTCTCATTTTTGAAATGGAAACTGTGAAAAGAAAAAAAAAAGATACCTAAAAAAAAAGGGGGGGTGGTGGTGTAGAAATCAGATGACAAGACTAAAGACACTGATTTTTTTGAGACAGGGTCTTGTTAGGCTGGGAGACTTGGATTGGCACGCCAGCTCAAGATTAGTGCTGTTATTGTTTTATCTTTCTTTCTTTGGAGCCTGTCCTGGCACTTGCTTTGTAGACAAGACTGGCCTCGAACTCACAGAGATCCACCTACCTGTCTCCTAAATGCTAGGATAAGGCCTGTCTCACTACCGCCTGGCCATTGTTTGTTTTTTTCAAGACAGGGTTTCTCTGTGTAGCCCTGGCTGTCTTGGAACTCACTCTGTAGACTAAACTGGTCTTAAACTCAGAGATCTGCCTGTCTCTGCCAGTGCTGGGATTAATGGCATGAGCCACAACATATGGCTCGATTATTTTTTAATGTTAAAAAAGAAAGCTACTTTTAGGACATTTATTTGGAACAGGCAACCAGTATCCATATAACTGATAAATCGATGTTAGAAACTAGACAATGTATTGGGGAATATTATTTTCAGGTATGTGACTTTTATTTATGCCGTATTTGTTTAACTTTGTGAAGTTGTGTTACTGCGCCTGTCTAAAACACCTGATGGTCCTAATAAAGAGATGAATGGTCAATAGAGAGGCAGGAGCAAGGATAGGTGGGATTGGCAGGCAGAGAGAATAAATAGGAGGAATCTGAGAGGACAGAGAATGAGTAGTAAGAGAACAAGGAGAGGAGGACACCAGGGGTCAACCCCCCAGCTATACTGCCAGCCATAGAGCAAGAAGGAAAGTAAGATATACAGAAAGAGAGAGAGAGATAAAAGGCCAGAGGCAAAAAGTAGTCAGGATAATTTAAAAAAAGCTGGTAAGAAACAAGCCAAGCTAAGGCAGGGCATTCATAACTAAGAATAAGCCTCCGTATGTGATTTACTTGGGAGCTGAGAGGCACTCAAAAAGCCAAAAGAGTAAAAATCATCACACAACAACAATGGAATTATTTTCCAGACCTAGTAACTTTTGATTACACAGCAGCTCAAAATAATCCCAGGTTTTCAAATATGACAGGTTCCCAAATAAACAGCAACTGACTGGAGTCCACATAATGCAAGAGTCCAGCCAGCCCTGCCTTGCCCATTAGCCCTCTTCTTACAACTATTCTCTTTCTAGTCTAGGAGTTTTACAAAATAATCTTGGACAAAGCTGAATTGATTTCAACTAACTTATTTTTTCCCTACACTTAATTCACTTTATCTTTCTGGTATAAAAACTCAAGTCCTCTGAATGCAGACTCTGGTATGCATTTTCACAAGATGGTCAGTGAATTCCTGATAAGGAGACTTGATGAACAGTGGCTTTCTAGAGATCAGAGGTTGGTTAGCTATGAGATGGCATCAAAGGTGGCAGTACAGCCCCTGGCTGATGTGCAGCTGTTATCAAAATAGGCTGTCAGTAGCAGCTTCTTGGGCACAGGAGCAGATATAATGGCAGTGCCTCTGCCCTGGATGAGGCACACCAGCACAGAACCACAGCGGCCTACCATCTTGTGTGGGATGATGTGGGGCTTGATGATCTTGTAGCATCTCCACACAAGGATAATGGAAAGCTTGGCTAAGGTGATGGATCCTTGGAGGGCAGCGATTATCTGTTTGGAGCATTTAACATCAAGACCAACATGGCCATTATAGTCCCCAATAGCAACAAAAGCCTTGAACTTGGTCCACTGACCAGCAGCATCTGCTTCTGTCTTTTAGAACCTCATCCTTTATGGATACACCCAGGAAAAATCAATTATCTTGGATTCCTTAGTGGGCATGGAGAATAGGCAGATCTCCTCCAGGGACCAGATGTCCATATCCTTGACCAGGCAATAGCCCAGCCTGGTGACAGGGATCCACTCCTTGTCTTTGGCTTTACCTCCACAAGCCTGCAGCATTGACCATGACTCAACCTAGCTGGCTAGGCCTCCCAAGGACTGAGGGCCCTTCCTGTTGCACCAGCATCACCCTTCATTGAAGTTTTCTCCAAAAAGAAAGCTCATATATCATACAATTTGACTAATGGTAGAAAGTCAGTTGGGTTAGGTGTTGAAGGGTATGTCTAGTCAGGTGTGGTGCTGCAGGCCTATATCCCTGCACTTGGGAGGCTGAAGTAAGAGGAGCACCATGAGTTTCAGGTTTGGGCCATATAATGATCCAGGTTAGCAAGACCTTATTTCCAAAAGGAAAAGTATCCACCTGAAGGACCCATGACACTCCCACATCAGTGGTATCCCAGGCCTGCTTACTATAGCAGATTTAGACTTGACTTTACTTCAGCACTTTCTAAAACAAAAGATAAATAAATATTGAAAATAAATGTGACTATTAATTACAAGGTAAAAATCAAATGAGAAAAGTTAGCCAATATTTAATGTTATGGAAAGAGAATTTATACATGGTTCCCTTTTTCCTTTGAGACAGGACCCAGGACCCCCTGTCCCCCAAGACAGGGTTTCTTTGCTTAACAGTTCTGGCACCCCTGGAACTCACTCTGTAGACCACGTTGGTCTTGCACTCAATAGAGGTTGCCTGACTGTACCTTCCAAGTGCTGGGATTTAAAGTGTGTACCACCACTGCCCAGCTAAAGGTTTTTTTTATTGTTGTTGTTTTCTCTTTTGGTTTTTTTGAAATGGTTTCTATGTATAGTTTTGGTTGTCCTGGAACTCATTCTGTAGACCAGGCTGGCTTCGAATCCAGAGATCCACCTGCCTCTGCCTCTGCCTCCTGAGAGTAAAGGCATGCACCAACACTGCTCAGTCAAAGATTCATTTTTTAAAAGATGCATTTTTATTTATGTGTGTTAGTGTGTGCCATATGTGTGGGTACCCAAAGAGGCCAGAAAGGGTTGTTGGATCTCCTGAAGCTGGAGTTACAAGTGGTTGTTAGTAGCTTCACGTGGGTACTAGGAACCAAATTCAGGTCCTCTGGGATGAGCAGAAAGCACTCTTAACTACTGAATCATCTCTCTGGCAACCTTACAAGGTTTCCAAACCCTACAAGGTTTCCAAAACTTAATCTCAAGGTAAAAATTATCCATTGCCAACCAGGCTGTGGTAGCATACACTTTTACAACTAGGACTCGGAAGGCAGAGGCAGATGGATTTCTGAGTTTGAGGTCAGCAAGTTCCAGGACAGTCAGGGCTACACAGAGAAACACCATCTCAAAAATAACAAAAAAACAAAATAGAAAAATAGATGTCCCCTGTTATAGTTCGATAACCCAGCCCCAAATATGGCTGGGGCTACAGGAGAGCCATAAAGACACTTCTCTAGCGAGTGGTGGTGGCTCAGGCCTTTAATTCCAGCACTTGGGAGAAAGAGGCAAGCTGAGCTCTGTGAGTTCGAGGCTAGCCTGGTCTACAAAATGAGTTCCAGGCTGTTACACAGAGAAACCGTCTCGAAAAACAGAAACAAAAACAAACAAACAAGCAAAAAAAAAGGGAAAAGCCCAGAGGCTGAGAGGCATCTCCACTTGTTTCCTAGTTCTACATCAGCACAGCAAGCCTCTGTTAGGAGTCTGGCACCACCTAGCTATTGAGCAAACCTGTCTTAAGATAAACATATCCACCTGTCCACTAGAAAAGCAAGCTGCCGTGGATCCATTTGCATGGCCCTGGTACTCACGTGGTTGAGAAACTTGCTGTCTCGAGTAGCCCAGCCAATCTGCATGACACCAGAAGTGATCACTGTTACTTCATAGTACCACACCCCAGTGTCCACACAAAAAGTGCAGCGGACACTCTCAAAGGAGGAGGCATCACAGCGAGCCTGGCAGAACCAAGGAGTACATATCAATCCATCAGTAACTGGAAGACGAGACAGAGTTTTCCTTATCAACGCTCCTGGTGTGATACACTGCCCATCTTCAGTGATTTTAAAAAGCATCAAACTGAGTGACTTCTAGGATTTCAAAGACAGCTGCAACTGCAAATAGTTAAAGCTACTGGCTTTGTTTTTTAGTACTTAGAGAGCTTGCTTTAGGATCAGCATTTTTATAAATGTGAACATTGTCTTCATCAGATGAAGAAAGAGAAAGGTAAAGACAGGGTATCTACATAGAATTCAAAGAAAAAATGACAAAAGGGATTTGGCAACCACTGTTCAACTTGTACTTCAATTCTGAAATGCCTCATCCTTGGTACTTTCCTGTATATAAGCAGCTCTTCTATCACCTGCAGTATAAAATTGGCAATATTCAACACAAGAAAGGGAAGCACCAGGTCTAGTACAATTGGCTATGTGGGCATTTGCAGAAGGAGAGGCTTCTTTGGGAAACATCTGTCTTCATACTTTTAGTTGAATAAAATGACAAAGATTAAAAACAGATATAGAGCTAAGAGAGATGGCTCAGCAGTTAAGATCACTGACTATAAAGGATGTGGGTTTGAGTCCCAGCACCCACATGGTGGCTCACAAACTTCTGCGATCCGATGACTTCTGGCCTCCACAGGCACCTGGCAGGGAAATGGTACATAGACATACATGCAGGCAAAATATCCATATACTTAAGATAAAATATTTTGAAGTGTTTAAAACCTTATTTAGCTAGGGCTATAACTCAGTAGTAGAACACTTACTTAGGAACTGAGTACCACAGACAAACAATTCAGACTAGAACCAGTCAACAAGCACTGCAGCGCTACAATGGATGCAGCACTGTGGGGCGTAACTGAGTGAGCAGCATCCCAACACAGTCTCTTCCCTACCACTTCTACCTCTAGCCACTCTTCAGATGAAGAAAAGCTTCTACCTGTTCTGTTAACCATTGTTCTGAAGCAGGGCATAAAACATGGGGGAAAGGTAGTTTTAGCCTTTTACCTCCAAGCCATGAGGTGAGATCTTCAAGTACTCGCTGACATCATTGCTGTTCAGCATGGCCCTAATGTTATTCAAGTCCACTTTCTCGTAGGTTAGTTGTCTACCTTCTTTTAAAACTGCAAAAGAAAAGGAGGTTATGTTTCCTAGGGCAGGCTGTAATGGTTTGGAAGAAAGGGAAAACTGTCATCTCTAGTTGTCAAAGAATGGTGAACTGGTCGGACCTAGCATCTTAGCTGTGCTGTTACATGGACTAGTAAGTAAAGGCCAGAAAAGGCAGCACTGCAAGCGTGGTGTTTCCAGTCTTTGTACCTGTTAGAGTGCATGGAATAAAATCCAAATAACAGGTCTCACTGTGTAGCCCTGAGTGGCCTAGAACTTATCAACTGATAGAGATCTATCTGTCTCTATCTCCCAAGTACAGGATTAAGTGTGTAATGCTTGGGATAGTGGCTTTTTGTTTTGTTTTGTTTTTTAGAGGCAGGTTTCATGTAGCTGAGGATGACTTTGAACTCACTTCTCCTGCCTTTGCCTCTCAAATGCTAAAATTATAGCTATACAATCATTCCCATCTTCCAAATTGCATTTACTCAGAATTACCTTTAACTAGCACTCCATGTTAGAGCAAGAATTAGAGGTTATGTGTTTAACTATGTGTACATTAGTACAGTGCTAGCAATAGAGATGGGTAATGGTACAGCAATTTGGTTTGTATTCTAGTAGCCTTTGGAGGAGAAAAAGTTAAAAAAAAACTGCCACTGTGTAAGAAAGAATTAATTTGGGTTTGAGGAGACCATCTGAGATACGGAGAAGAGTACAAAGAAGGTAAAAGGGCTGGGGCTATAGCTTGGTGGTAGAATGCCTTCCTAGCATGAACAAGGTTCTAGAAGCCATCCTTAGCACTGAAAATTAAATTCTGTCTTTTTGTTTCCTGGCCTCCCTGACTGGGCTGTTCTTCCCACCTTCCTGCCATGGTAAACTGAAAGCTTGGAAACTATGAATCAAAATAAGTAATTCTTCCTATTAGGTTGTCCATATCACATATTCTATCACATGACAATAAAACACACACATGCACATATATACAAGGAAAGACAAAGAAGAAAGTACAAGTGTGAACAGGCCCAGAGGTGGAGTTAGTTGGACCTAGTTGGTGGGCAGTGAGGTAAGTGTGTGCTGGCAAATTCTTAGACAGAGCTATATAATTAAGGCATCTGATTCAGCTGCTGTCAGTAAAGGTCTGTGACCCAGAGAATGCTAAATGAGAAGCATTCCATTTAGCTCTCATCTGAAAGGTGCCTAGGATACTTTTCTATTAGAGTATATCCAACCTGCAGGAGAGACGCTTATTAAGAACTCCCACTCATTACAGTGAAAGGAAGGCTATTGATCCTACTGAAAACAGGGGTTTAGAAGCGTAAACAAATTTTGACTGGTGAGATGGCTCAGCAGGTACAGGCAATTGCCTGATGACATGGAACCCACATGGTGGAAAAAGAGAACCAACTCCTGAAATTTATCCTTTAACCGCTACATATGTGCACATCCACCCCCAACGCAACACAAATAAAATAAAAATATCAGTATATAGAAGCAGAAACACATTTTAATAAAGGACAACCCCCACTCACAGAGATTGTCTAAGCTCCACTGGGCACAGAAGCCAACTTGACGTTTCAGATAATCAGGATCATCAGCCCACAACTCCAAGGTGACCAGTCGGTCACTAATACTGGATTCAGAGATAGTCAATTTATTTTCACCTGTTTAGAAGGATGAGATCTTTAAATAACGATGGCAGAGAAGGATATACTGAGCAGATTAGTGGTGGTAAGGAATGAGGGAGACAATACAGAATTTGGAGACTAGAACAGATTTTCATTAACAATCCCCTCTAGGGATGACACAAGCAAAAAGCTGTGGCTACTTTCTACATTCATCATTATTTTTAAAATATTTATTTGGTTATTATTTATTATTATTATTACTTTGGTTCTTTGAAATAGGGTCTCTCTATGTAGCTCTGGTTGTCCTGGAACTCACATGTAGACAAGGCTGGCCTCTAATGGAGAGCCGCCTGCCTCTGTGCCCTAAGTGCTGGGATTAAAGGCATGTACCATAACACACAGTTTAAGATTTACTTTTTATTTATGTATATGCATAAGAGTCTGTGAATGTGTATGTCACGTGTGTCTGAGTGCCTGTAGAGGTCAGAAGAGGGTTTCAGAGTTCCTGGAGTGGAGCTACAGGTGGCTGTGAGCTGCCCAACCATGTTGGTGCTGGGAACCAAACTTCAATCCTCTGGAAAAGCACCAAGTGCTCTTAATTGCTGAACCATCTCTCCAGCCTCATCACGTCACTGCAATTATTCCTTTAAATTCTCTGTGTGTGGCTTATGTATGTGTTTGTCTGTGTGAATATATGCACATGTGTGAGGCATGCATAGAAGCCAGAAGAGAGCACTGGGTGTCCTCGTCTACACGCTCCACCATTCTTTTTGAGGCAGGATCACTCCTTGAATTGGGGGCTTGCATTTTTGTGACTGGGCTGGAAGCCAGCAAGCCTCAGCAATCATTTTGTCTTTGTTCACCTCAGAGGTATGCATGAGGTACCAGGTTTGTTAATGAGCATTGGCATCCAAACTCAGGTCATCATGATTGCAAAGCAAGTGCTCTTAACTGCTGCCACATCTCACCATTCCCTTATCACTGAAGTTTTAGCTATAAAATTATAGTCAGCATGCTTAGAATCTTAGCTGAGAACAATCTTTTTTTTGTTTTTGATATACTTTGATGGTTTTCTAACCAGAATGTATGTACATTTGATGGAGTTTAAAGTGTAGGCTCATTTTTTACAACCAACAAAGATCATTAGTGCAAGAAGTCACTAAACCTACTTGTCTGGGCAAACTTTTCCAGTGCAATCAGTGCAAAAAGCATGACTGTAGGGTGGGACTGTAGCTTCTGAAAGACAACAAAAGATAAAAACAAAAGTCAACCCTGCAGAGGCAGTAAGGCATCAACTTCATATTCTTGCTTAATGCAGGCCAGATTATATATTTGGAACAGCAGAAAAGTCTCCCTCATTCAAACTTTCAATTGTCCACTTGGCTAATGCAGACTAAGATAGAATCTCTTAATCTATTTTTCAAAAATCATTGGGTTAATTTATAGGTATGAACATTTCAGCAGTATCTTATTAAATGTATTATGCCATTAGCCTTAGTAACATTTGTACTATGGCTTTGTTAACTAAAATAATGTTCATACTTACACTCATTAAAATAAGCCAAAAAGAAAAGCAGAATTATAGCTAAAAATGACCTTTAGGAACCACAAAGAAATACCAGTTCTAGAACTATAAATAGTGATATTATCAATTAACAACTTAAGTTTTTTATTTGAGACAGAGTCTTTTATGTAGCCCTGGTTGTCCTGGAACTCGCTCTGTAGACCAGGCTAGCCTCAAACTCATGGAGATCCTCCTGCCTCTGTCCCCCAGTGCTAGGATTAAAGGCATGTAGCACTACATCCGGAAATATCTTAGTTTTAATCTAGTTCCTGCAGGGAATTCTACAGTTGCTGCTGCTGATAGGAGAGACAAGAAGTGTACTTAACTTATACTTGAATTTACATCACATCAGTTCCCACCTAAAGAGAGGCCTATGTAGCCGGGTGGTGGCGGTGAACGCCAGTTTAGCACGGTTTACAGAAACACTGTTCTCCCTGCTGTAAAGCCTCTTTAGCATCTTTATCCTTGCCACTTCCTTAACTCTCTTGCCTGGTTTTTCCATTCCCAAACCTTCCAATTCACGTCCTCCTCCCTCTGAACACTGTCTTCTCTGATCAGATAACTCTGTCACTTGGCTTCTGTCATGCTGCTTTAGCCTGGAAACTCACTGTGAGTTCCTAATCTTAACCTTGTCATGAGCTAGCTAAGCCCCACCACATCAGGAAGTCTGTCTTCCTCGATTACTACAAGCCCCTTGTCACCCTATCACACCCATCCCTTCACCTTCTCAGAACTCTTACAGCACTCAGTCAGGAGGAAGTAATTTTGCCCTCAATCACATCCTGTCATAAAGTGTAATTTAACTGCTGTCTGAATGGTTCTATTTCTTTACATTATAGTGAGCTTTGTGAAGGAAAATGACCCTCCTACTACTTTGGTACCTACCAGTGCTCACTCAGAGCTGTATAAGGGTTATTTTAATCACTTATTGTGTAGGCACCAACAAATGAATTCTTTTAGGATAGAGATTTTTAAAAAAACCAATGCTCACTAGGCTTGCAAAAGTAACTTTTTTGCAATACTGCAGTCAAGAGCTATGAGCAATAGGGAGACAGAGCTTCAACAAACCACCAACTTCATGGGTGATACATTCATCATTCCACCAATGACATTTTAACTGTAAAGGGAAGGGTGGGCAGGACTAGAGATTGTTATACACTGGGAACCAGGCCTGCTGTCGGAATGCCATGTAATTTTGTTGCCACTGTGTGTGTGGAGGTGTGGTGGCCTGGTGGGGTGGTATTCTCCATTACTATTTTGTAGACTGTAAGAACACACAAGAAGTCCTAGCAGCTATCTTATGACTAAATTTAATTCAATTGTTATTTGCTTGTAATAAATTCCCACTTCTCTCTCCTTTCTGTCTCTAATCATAGAAGGTGATAAACAAACACCCAGGAAACACCTGTACATAAAATTTATAACTCACCCTATCCTCTACAGCAGGAACTATGCCGGTGATTTCAGAAAAACAGACAATCTGTATGATGAGAATAATCATCTTTGATGTCTTACTTACCAGACACTGTAGCAAATATTCCAGTATTCCTGGGCTAAGTAAACCTATGCTTGCAGGACCTAGACAAACACAGCAAACACTGGATATAATTAAAAGTGTCATGCTATTTTAAACCAGTAAGTAATAACAAAATTATTTTGCTTCAATTCTGTACTCTGATACACACTACTCAGGCCTCCTCTCTCAGGCTGTTCCTACTACCATCCCATTTCACAGCTTAACAACTGAGTCCACCAAAAAGAAAGCCATGATAGTCTAGACCAGCACCCACGTGTTCTGATTTCAATCCATTATTGCTTCCAACATATATAAAGTAACTGGCTGAGATATTCTCATGTAATTTGCTGTTAATATTCCTAAAGTGGGTAATATTTATTACTATAAATGTATATAATGTTTATTTGTTATTTTGCCTTTTCCCTGTCTTAAGCAAATAAATGACAAATTTATCTTAAATTTCTCTGAAAAAATAAAGCTAAATTAGATTATATTTAACTGTGTCTTTTGAGTAATTTTCTTCCTTTTATTTCATTCTGTTCATTCCTTTTTTGTTTTTTTGTTTAAGGTCTCCCATAGATCTGGTTAGCCTCTAACTATGCAGGGGAGGCTTGAACTCTCAGCCCTTTGTCTTACAGTGCTATGGCTACAGATGTGTGGCACCATACTCAGTTTCCTTCTGCTATAACAGACTGCCCAAAGCTCTGCAGTACAGATGTCTCAATGTCAAGCAAGTAAGGCTCTTAGGTGGTGTGTGCTAGAGTTACCTGCTAGTTTCTCAGCCAAGCAGCCAAGGACTGCAGATGTGTTCCTATGTTTGGCAGGGTGGCCTGAGTCCTGGCATGCTACTTCTCCATTTAAATTGAGAATTTCAGTCAATTTCTGGAGTGCATCCTATAAAAAAGTTACAAAGATTTGATGAATATATACTCTGCAGGTTATTTTCCCATGGGAATTCCTAAAAACAAAACTATAAAAAGGTATTCAATGAACTTGGAATGATCACATAAAATTATAAAATTACTCCAATGGTATCATTATTGATGGGAAATATCTGATCAACCTTAAGTTTTCTCAACGCCATATTTCATTTTATCCAAAACGTACCAGTTATAGACAGTACATGTTTTATACTTTCGTTTTTTGAGATGGAGTCTTGGTATATACAGTCATACATATTGCTATACATACCAAGGCTCTCTGAAACTCACTATAGCCCAGGATGGTCTTGAACTTGTGGTAATCTTCCTGCCTCAACTTCCTGAGTGCTGGAATTACAGGTATGAATTACCACATCTACTTTACAATATATATACTCTTGAATCATTAACCAGACTAAATCCATTTAAATGTTAATATGATTAATTACAGTAACTTGGTCATGGTGGAACATACCTAAAATCTTGGGACTCTGGAGGCTGAGGCATGAAAATTGTAGCATCGAGGCTAAACTGGGCTACTCAAGACCGGCCTATGTTACAGAGCAAGACACTGTCTCAAAAAGAAACCAAACAAAAATAAAGAAGCCAATCAAGAGAAAAAAAAAAAAGAAACCAAACACACATAGTAAGACCCTGACTTAAAACAACAAATCCAAAAACATAAAACCAAAAATAATTATGACCTAGTGATGTTTAAATAAAAAGTTACTTTTTCCCCCAAGACAAGGGCTCACAGTAGTCTAGCCCAGACTGGCCTATAATTCCTAATATAGTCCAGGCTAGCCTTGAGGCCATACAATCCCTATGCCAGCTTTCCAAATGCTGAGATTACAGGCATGAGCCACCTTACTCTGTGTTGCTTTGGAGCCTGTCCTGGAACTTGCTCTGTAGACCAGGCTGGTCTCGAACTCAGAGATCCACCTACTTCTGCCTCCTGAATGCTGGGATTAAAGGCGTGTGCCATCACTGCCAGGCTGGGGTACTTATTTTTTAAAGAGAGGGTCTCATGTAGCCCAAGCTGTCCTTAAACCTGCTGTGTAACCAAGGCATCAAGGCTTTCCTTGGACTCCTACTTCTACCTGCTGAGTGCTAAAATTATAGGGATGCACTACAATGCTTGGGTTTACAAAAAGCTCTATCAGGCAAGAACAAATCCCACCAACTTTTTTCCCCCCACCAACTTTTGAGGCAAATTAAAAATGGAAAAATTAGCATAGGCAATGACCAAGCTGACAATGACTAGGCTAAAGACATTCCTCTTCATGTTTTCCTATTCAAGTGTCTGAGGCTTCAACACACAAAATACATCAGAACCCAAATTTTTAAAAGTATGCATGGGCATGGTGGTGCATGCCTTTAACCTCAGCATGCAGGCAGATTTCTAAGTGTGAGGCCAGTCTGGTCTACAAAGTGAGTTCCAGACCTGTAAAGGCTATATAATAAGACCCTGTCTCAAACAAACAAAACGTGTGCATGGAGGCAGTCTGTAGAAGGTAAAGGCCAAAGCAATGAAAATTTAACATTTGTGTCCCAGTTAAGATTATGAGCCGGGCTATGCAAACCTCTAATGTGCTTAAGTAAGACTCAGAGGGCTTTTGGTACTGTACTTTTCCTTTTAATAGAAAATCTTAGTTATGAGGAAGTTTCTCAGAGACAGATAAAATCAGCTCATTTTCTTCTAGTTTTTATACTGCCCTTGCAGATTCAAATCATTCTACTTTAAACATTAAAAAAAAATGCTAAACTAAAACTACTGATAGAGGATATAGCACTTCATTAATAATAAAAAATTTCTTACTCCTACCCAATAATATAGACCTCAAGTACATAAAGCCTATCAAATGCTTCTGTGATTATTCATGCTGTGTACAGATGGCACAGTTGACAATTCCATGAAGATTAGTTTAACTTACTTTAGTGGGCAATGGACATTCATCTAGTAACAAGGTTATAACAGCTGGTCCCAATGGATCTTCCAATGGAATAACTCTAATTAAAGACTGGACAACATCCAACCATCCTTCATCTAAGGGCAAACCAAGAAGATTATATAAAGGAGTCACTATTTTGGAAACATGAGAACATGCAAAAGGACTTCACATTAACAAAGAAATGTTTTTGGCCTTTATGTAGTGGCTTTAAGGAGCCAGAAGCTGACCTGGGTACTATCATAAATCCCTAGTTGCCATGATGGAGCCAAAACCCTGTTACAGATATCTTGTCATTCAAGGGTATCTTTAATTGGAGAAAATTTAAGGTATGACCTTGATTCTCAGATTATGATTAAAATAGTTTTAAGCATCTCACTTGTTGAACAGGACTGAACTATGTAAACTCAGCCCTTGGCTTGACTTTAGACTAATACTTATGATACTGAAAGACAAACAATAGGACAAGTACAAAGACCCACCAATAAATTTTTTAATCTCAATTTCAAATGAGATACAGTCATCACTGAGACGAGTAGCTCAATATTGAGGATGCAATGTATGGTCCTTATTACACTTTTACAGGAGACTTCCATACACCCAGAACCTTTTCTATGTTACATATGGCATTTTTACAATCTTTTATCTTTAAAAAGGTAGTCATACATTTTTCAATATTTTTAATTCATTAGGAAGCATTAAAAATAAAAACTTTAAAATACCTGTTTCTGCCATTTCATGTAAAGTAATCATTGAATAGGGAGGTTCCTGATCACTGAAAAACAAACATTCCAGACATTAGACTTGAATTTAATTCCAAATAAAATTCAAACCGGAAGTATGGGGCCAAAACAGAGACAAGAAGTCAACATGAATGGATGCTAGGCAAGAGACGGAAGAGACAACTGTAAGAACAAATGTAGGCCATAGGTGCTCGTTTCCAGTCATGGGATGGCGCCCAAGAAAAAGGAGCAGGTAGGGACACACAACTCCACTATGTGATCTGAGTTAAAAGCATGGTACTAAAACTAGGGGCAAGAGTTCTCAGCTTTATTTCTCAAGGCCCAGTGCCAGCTGACATGTGCCAGGAAGGTCATCAGCATCTTCCTCACACTTACCTTAAACAGCTGTTAGGATGGGAGACAGTAATTCCATCGAGGACTAAGGAATCAAGGGCCTACAGATATATTGCACTTACAAGACTTATTCTGAAAAAATATCAGTTTGTTTAAACTTCATAAAATGGTAAAGGACAAATCCAAAAATGAAAGCAAGAGGAATTATTTAATAATATAGATACTTCTCTAAAATGGAATTAAATGTCTCCCTGGGTTTTCACACTGTCACCCCAGGAATTCTACAGAGGTGTTTTAGGTGAGCATCAGTGCTGAAACATTTTCCACCAAACAATGATAATTCAAATTGCTTAAGGACTCACCTTTTGTTTATAAGTTTTGGATTTCTGTTTTCTTTGTGTGTGTGGGTGTATGTGCAGATGTGTGTGTGTGTTTGTGTGTGCGTGCATGTGTGGAGGCAGAGATTGATGTCATGCTCCATCACTCTCCACCTTATTTTTCGAGACAGCGTCTCTCAGTGAACCTGAAGCTCACCATTTCAGCTAGACTGGATGGCCAGTGAGCATCCCTGGGATCCACCTGTCTCCACTCTCCCAGTGCCAGGGCTATAGTGCACCCCGCTTTTACATAGGTGCTGGGGATCCAGAACTCAGGTTGCTCAGCCTGCCAGGTGACGGTCCTCATGCTGTGCAGCAGCGGTTTACTCACTGAGCCACCTCACCAGCCCTGGGTTTCTGTTTCCTACTATGGAAAAAACAAGCAAACAAACACAAAAACTATTGTCTTAAGTCATTTAATCCTCAGAACAACTTTGAGATAAGGAGATTATTATATTTATCTCAGATGTTCATTAGGTGCTTGTTACTTGGCAAACCTGTGTCTTTTCACAAGATGGATTAATTATTATTTAAAAGATGTTTGCGGGCCAGTGAGATGACTCAGAGGGTGAAGGTCTCTGTTGAGCAAACCTCATGACCTGGGTTCTACCCCTGATCTTACAGCAGGAGAATCCCAAAAGTTATCCTCTGTCTTCCACATATACACCATACCCCAACACAAATAAATGTTTTAGGTGGGGCACAGTAGCACATGCCTGTAATCTCAGTACTCAGGAGGTTGAGACAGGAGTTCTTGTCTCAAAAGGAAAAAAAAACACTTAAAAATATAACTATTGCGCACATTCCCAAAGGACAGCATGTCAATAATAAAAGTCAAATATGCACATATCTAACATCTTTAGAGAAAGTTACAGAGGTCTACACATAGATGTGTATTTTTGCTATTTATCACAGGGTATTTGCAATAAGAATTTTGCATTTGCCTAAGTAACTATTACCATATGAAAATACATGACAAAATATGGTACTTATTTTGTCAGTTGGGTAGTGGTGGAGCATGCCTTTAATCCGAGCACTTGGGAGACAGACGCAGGTGGATCTCTGTGAGTTCAAGGACAATCTGATCTACAAAGGGAGTTCCAGGATAGCCAGGGCTACAAAGAGAAACCCTGTCTCTAAAAACAAAACAAAAAGGACTTTCAAGCATACAAAGGAATACTCTGTAGCAGCCAGAAGCAGGCGTAGATTTACATATAGCAATATAGGTCTCAAACATAATATTGAGAGAAAAAATTTTTAAAAAGTTTTCTATAATTAAATTGATAATGTACATTTTAAAATCCATCCCAACCCCTCTCTATAGATATTCTTCTGATATAGATGCAAGTAAATGTAAGCCTGAAACTGGAACACTAGTATGATTACCTACTGATATGTGGAGGTGGGTGATGAAAGAAATAAAATTCAGAGAAAAATAATAAAATGCAACAGAGCCAGCAGCCAATAAGGTAAATAAATATTGCTCGTCTATGTGGAGATACATAAAGGACACAAACACATCCCTCTGTTCAAAGAAGATACATGTCCAATGAGGCAGAAACAGCAGGCATTTCTGATGGCGGAGAGTATGACAGAGGATTACTGAGCTGTAGGTTGTGAAATGGACAGAGGACTGAGGATGCTCAGCCTGCTAGGTTATAGGACAAAAGCTTCATCTATGGTAGGACATGAAAGCTGCACAAAGTAATCTGGAGCATGGATCCCTCTCAATGAAAGGAGTTAAGAAAGTCGAAGGGTAATTAGAGATACAAGTGGTGTAAAGCACAAGCCTCCAGTGACAATTTTTATTTTAAAAGGCAAAATAAAATTCATGCTACAGGCCTTAGCTTTTTACAGAATTGGGAACTCAGAACTACTGATTTTAATTAGGTTTACTTGGAGACTGGGGGAGCATATTAGCATGACATAGTGAGAAAAAACCCAGGAGGAAATCTGCAGCTGGGTATGATGGCACATGCCTGTAACTGAGCAGTTTAAGAGGCTGAAATGGGAAGATCTCACTCTGTGGCCTGCCCCACCTACACAGTGAGACCTTGTCTCAGAGAGAAAAGGGAAAAAGGAGTCTGTAAATTAAACTTCCAAACATGTTTAAAAAAAATTCAAAACCCTAGCATTAAGATCATAACAATCTGAGCCACTATTCAAAATAAGCAAAGATTTTAAAAATGATTTTAAAATAAGCTTATTTGCAAGAACAACAACTATAAGAAGGACATGAAAAAAAAAACAGCCAAACAAAAACCAAGAAGCAGGCATGAAAAAGAAAATGGAATTCAGATATGCCAGAAAGAGAAACTGAGTGAATTTGAAGAGAACATGCCTGTACTCTGCCATTCAGGAGGCTGAGGCAGGAGAAAATCCTGAGTCTAAGGTCAGCTAAACCTACAGAGTAAGACCTTGACTCAAAAAGGGGCAGAGGCATATACATACAGGGAAAAATACTGAAGGATTCACTTTGAATACCAGAAATATTCAAAGATGTAATAGCTGAGAAATTTCCAGAACTGAAGAACAAATACAAAGGATTAAAATCAGGTAGCTGCAACAAAGAAGAAAGCTGAGTTTAAAGGCATGTTGCGATTAGACCATTTATTTCAAAATGAAGTTGTGGAGAACTAGAAAAAACAGCATAAAAACTTTCTTCACAGCCTCTCTGCCATGGCATTGGGCACCTGCTATCTTCTCACATCAGCTGCATTTCTTCCTAAGTAAACAACCAAGAAAATCTAAGGAAGAGACTATTTGGTAACTGCCACATCTACATCTGTAACAGATTTAGATACATTCTTGCTACATCCCTTTGTCCTGTCCTTTGTAGTGTTCTCCTTGACATTTCATTTTGACAACTCAATAACTAAGTTATAAAATTACCCTTTAGTATCTTCTGAAATCAAGTCAGGAACTTGATTTCTGGGGAGAAGGCTCTGCAGGTAAAGCACAAGTGTGAGGACCTGAGTTTGAGTCTCTAACACCCACATAAAAGTCTGGTGCAGCAATCCTAGAGCTTCTACAAATGAGATGACAGGCAGAGCAGAAGTCCGTCAAGTCTGCAGCCAGTTCACCTGGGCTTGCAGTGTGCACAACAAAAGAGGCAGGTCTCAAACAGGCAGAGAGTTGTTCTCTGACCTCCACACCCATGGCAAGCACGTGCCTGCACTCACACGGCCTTGTGCGCAGGTGCGCGCGCACACACACATACATACATCACACACATAATAATAAAAATATAATTAAACTATAAAGCTGGGCTATCTCTGTAATCCCAGGTACTCTGGAGGCAAGGCAAGAGAATTGCAAGCTTAAGACCTGCTTTATTTTTTCAGTCTCAGAAATTATGCTTATCATTCTATAGAGATAAATTTAAGTAAAAATCAGGCTGGAGAGATGGCTCAGTGGTTAAGAGCATTGCCTGCTCTTCCAAAGGTCCTGAGTTCAATTCCTGGCAACCACATGGTGGCTCACAACCATCTGTAATGAGGTCTGGTGCCCTCTTCTGGCCTGCAGATGTACACACAGACAGAATATTGTATACATAATAAATAAATATTTAAAAAAATTTTAAGTAAAAGTTACCTTGTTACTCAAGCATATAGTACTTACCCCCGCCCACCCCCCCAACCCCGCTTTTTTGGGTTTTTTTGGAGATACAGTTTCTCTGTGTAGAGTTTCTCAGCTGTCCTGGAATTCGAACTCTGAGATCTGCCTGCCCTTGCTGGGATTAAAGAGATTTGCTTACCTCTGCTGGGATTAAAGGTACACTTGCTTCTCCTATGTGAATTATTATGAGCTTGATTAACAAGAAGACTTAAAATTTGTAATGTTTGCTTGGAACTTGGAACTAAAGCTTGCTCCTATATCCTTTAGACACTTGCCTTTAAAATACAGCAAACCAACTCTGCACCTGTTTCTCAATGTGCTTAATTAACATTGTTGTGGTTTACTTTCTTATTTGGAAAGGATAATTTTTCATTATAGTTATATAATATGAAGGATAACTTTTAAAAGTACTGTGTGGAAGACTCTAATATAGCTCTAAGGATTTGTTTGTATATTTTAGGTGCACAGGTTTTTTTTATCTTTTAAAGAACTAAACAAAACTGCTTTTATTAGTGTGATTATTAAATATTTAGAAATTTTCTAGCAGGGCCTAAAGCAAAAACTGAAAATGACTGCTGTCTTTTGAGCACTTCTTTTTCTTTTTTTCTATTATTATTGAGTTTTTAAAAAAAGATTTGCCAGGCCATGGTGATGTGCACCTTTAATCCCAGCACTCGGGAGGCAGAGGCAGGTGAACCCCTATGAGTTCGAGGCCAGCCTGGTATACAAGAGCTAGTTCCAGGACAGCTAGGACTGTTACACAGGGAAACCCTGTCTCAAGAAACAAAAAAAAAAAAAAAAAAAAAATTTATGTGCATTTGTGTTTTGCCTACATGTATATCTGTGTGAAGGTGCCAGATCCCCTAGAACTGGAGTTACAGACAGTCGTGAGCTGCCATGTGGGTACTGGGAATTGAACCTGGGTCCTTAGGAAGAACAGTCAGTACTCTTAACCACTGAGCCATCTCTCCAGGCAAAGAATAATAATAAAAAAAAAATTAGACAAGTACCTTGCTTAATGTCATAAAGTTAGTAATGAGCTAGAATCTGAATCTAGGCCCTTCATGGTCTAACTTAGGCACTTACTAAATAACTTTGAACTTTTTTCAATTTGAACAATATCCTTTAATTTCACTGTCATTCAAACTGAGATTTTGTTTTTAGACAAAGCAGGAGAAAGAGAACACAGGCCTAGGTGTGCCCTGCAGTTTCAACTTACAATTTCTTCAGATGGCTCTAACAGGCTAAATAAGAAATAATAAAGCAGGAGAGAGAGAGATAAAACTCTCTTTGCCCACAGAAGTTGCATGCAGCCATATTCTTGGTAAGACTACTTATCTTGAGTATATAGTCGGCAGAACAGATTGGTAAGCACAGTGATGGATCCTCAAGAAAGCATCTCCTCATTTCCTACTTCAGCAAGTAACCTCACTCTGAGGTTACTGTACTCCCTTATAAAGATCATGTTTTCAGTAAGAGTTTTCTGTACAGAAACATTCAAACTTTTCCAGACAGGAGTAGATGACAGTAAGTAAAAACATCCAACCTTATTTACTCTGCCAGAGGAGAAATAAGCATTCTCTCTTGGCCTAGGAGCACAAGGCTTGGCAAACATAACTTAAATGAATGGAAGGAGTCCAAAAGTGGTGGTTCCTGGCAGAACACTTTCCATGACACTGGTGGCGACAGTAAGTCAGATACTTACTTATCTACAAGAGTCCGTATTACTGCCAGTGTATCCAGCACTAACCCATCCACATTTTGTTTCTTTCTCCTTGGTTCATGTGGTCCTCGGCCTCTCCTTGGAGGCCGAACAGGGTCCCGAGGTTGGCTCCTAGTGTCAGCAGTAGGGACTGCACTGTTTTCAGCCTGCTGCTGGTGGGTGTCAACACTGTCTTCTGCTCCACTGTCATCTCGGCAGATACAGGAATTACCCATAGTAGTAGTGGCACCTGTAGTCCCCAACAGGTGGGCTATGTGCTCCTCGAGAGTCAACAGCAGACCCTGGCCAAGGCTTCTGCTTGCTAAGAACACAGCCCAACCAAAGACAATCATTTAGATAGTTTTCAATTTCCCAGGTACTGTTTCCATGATGTGGAGTTGAACTCGCATTCTATTCATTGTTAACAACTGCGTGCTGGAGAAGGTCGGACAGCTGACTTCCAGCATTATCAACCACCAGGAATGCTGGCCATGCACTGGCAGTTCTACAAGAGAGGAAAAGAGAAAGGAAATTAACAGAAGATTGTGGCTACTCAATTACTCAAATTTTGCTAATGTGGTTTTAATAGCATTCAGATTACAATGAAATATCACCTTGGTTATTTTTACAGGTTCCCATTATCTTTGGATAACAGAACAATCAACAATTCCTTTTAAATTAAAAAATAAACATGATTTTTGTATGTATGTGATATATGTGGGTGTAACAAAGTGCCGGCCACAGCACATGTAAGAAGGCCACAGGACAATGTTCAGAAGTCAATTCTCTCCTACCATGTGGGTCCTGGGGAACGAATCAGGTCATCACACTTGCACAGAAAATGCTATCAACCACTAAGTCATCTCACCAGCACCAATAACTCCTTTCTATCATTCATTAAATTTAAAATTGATTACTAAACTATATCCTTGTAAGCCACAGGACTTCTAATCAATGTTTAAAAACCATATATGTAGTTCCTATCCCTACAGAAATACATTTGACAAACTTATGCAACATTTTTTTGGGGGGGGGTTTAGACAGGGTTTCTCTGTGTAGCTCTAGAGCTTATCCTGGAACTTGTTCTAGAGACCAAGGCTGGCCTTGAACCCACAGAGGTCGGACTGCTTCTGCTTCCTGAAAGCTGGGATTAAAGGCGTGTGCAACCACAGCCCAGTATTGTGCTACATTTTCAAAGGCTCCTTCTGTGATTAAAAAAATGAATCATGTCATTTATTTAAACATATGGGACAATTTAATATGTTTCAAATAAAATATCTAATTACAAATGTCTATTGATGAAAAAGTTATGATACAAATATAACTCCTATCTAATAATAAAAGAATGAAGGAAGCTACACTGATTTCCCAAAGGAGGATCACTCAAGAATTTAACAGAAATCAGGGCTGGGGAAATGGCTCACTGGCAAGAGTGCTTTGCTCTACAAGCATGAGGATCCTAGTTCAAAACACCAGCACCCCCATAAAAGATTGGGCATGGCAGTATGTTCTTGTAAACTTAGCACTGGGAACCGGATCCTTGTAGATCCCAAGTAACTAGCTAAAATGGTCAGCCTCCAGTTCAGTAAAAGATTCTACTTCAAGATAGTAAGGCAGAGAGCAATAGAGGAAGACATTCCATATTCTGTTCTGGCCTCTACATATCCACAGAGGACATATGTACATGCACCACCCACCCATAGAGAGGAGGGGAGGGGAGGAGAGAAGGGAGGAGTGGGGAAGGGAGATGAATGGAGGGAGGGAGGTGGGGAGGGGGAGGGAAAATTTATAGAAATCATGCAAATGGTTACACACAAAGTTTTTCTGTTATATAAGGAAGATTGCTTAGAAAAATGTGAATTCATGAAGAAAAGTTATGTTCTTCACAATGATTAGTCTGTTGCTACAAAGTTAAGAGTAAAATCCCTGAAAGAGTCCAAGCACCTTCGGCCAAGCATTAGGCTGAGACTAGGATAAAAACGGGGAAGGCATAGTTCCCTCACCCCATGGATGGCTAGTCTCATCCTACACATCATGCATGATGGAAACAGCTCTTCACTGATCTGAAAACATGTGACTAGGTTCTGGAACGAAGTCTTGGAAGTAGGAAATAGAAAAAATGATGGTAGGTAAAACTAAAACAATAAAAAACTCCAACAAAAGGCCAGGTGTGGTAGAGTATGCCTTTAAGCCCAGCACTTAGGAGCAGAGGCAGGTGGATCACTGAGTTCGAGGCCAGCCTGGTCTACAGAGCGAGTTCCAGAACAGCCAGGACCACACAGAGAAACTGTCTCAGAAAAACAAAATAAAATAACACTCCCCCCAAAAAAACCCAACAAAAAACAAACAAAAAAATGGAGATGAGAATTTTTTTCTTTAAGGTTTGAGGACAATTTTATTAGAGTTTAAAAGAAAAAAACTAGGGCAGGCAGCCTGTAAATCTTGGTGGCTACTGGGGGGGGGGGCGGGGGAGAATGAAGAAGGAAAAATACCCATGCCATATGAGTTGCACTGACATGGAGATCAACCACACGGTGGGAAGGGAGACTTTGAGAAAGACTAAGAAAACTTAAGTACCAGAAAGCACTAGCTCTGGCCAGTGTCCAGAAGAGTCAGAAAAAAGGTGTATCAGTCAGAAAGGTGGGCAGACCCAACAGAACCTCACAGCAGCTTGTAGAGAAAGCCAAAATGTTTACCTACACATACACACACACACACACACACACTTATACATATACACACATATTTATAAGGATATATATATATATATATAGGTAAGAATATATAGGTAAGAAAATGACACAAGGACTCAGCTGGAAATAGGTTTTTAATATAAAACATACACTAAACTCACAAAACTGTATTACATTCCTATCACTATGAAGGCCAGGGTAAAATTCCCTCTCGAGAATAGATAATCAAGAGTTTTCAATGCTTAACAGACAAAGGAGAAAGAAACCAGAAATAACTTTACTAAGTTAAAGGGGTTTTATAAATTATGCTGATTTCTGAAAAAGACCAAGTGACATTTAAGAATACACGCTCTAAGCCAGGCCTAGCAGCAAGCACATGACTGCACTTCTAGCACTTAGGAGGCTGAGGCAAGAGGATTGTAAGGTTTTGTTTGTTTTTTGAGACAGGGTTTCTCTGTAACTGTTCTGAAATTTGCTTTAGACCAGGCTGGCTTCGAACTCATAGAACTCAAGATCTGCCTGCCTCTGCAACCCCATGTGTTGGGAATAAAGACATGTGAGTTTTAAAAGCCAGCATGGGTTATATAGCAAGACACTGTTATATGTGTGAGCTCATGTTTTGGCCCTTCCTGTGCAATAATCCTTTTTATAATCTGCTACTTTGATATCAATTATTAGGCATTTGCAAATTAGTTTTTTCCTTTTATCTGAGGCCACAAATAACTATTCTTTGACTTTTTATTTTTTGAGACAGCATCTCTGAAGCCCAGGCTAGTCTGAACTCAGCATACAGCTCAGGCTAACCTGGATTCAACAGAGATCCTCCTTCATGTGTCCCCTGAATGCTGGGTTACTAATATAAGACACGACACTCAGCAACTGCCTGTGCAGTATACACAGAGGTATCTTACCATTTATAGAAATATACTTCAGTTTACTCTTGTTTCTGACACATTATGGTATAAACATCTGTGGCTAAATTTACTAACATTTTGGGGTTGCTGGAAGGCCTGGTCCAAGATCCAACACAGGGGGTTCTTTAAGGAAACACTGTCCCCCACAGAAATGCTAATTCCAAACTGCTTCCTCACAACGGTCAGAGCCCATGGCCAAGCTCAATGTCACCAGAGCAGAAAAGATTTCACTGGCTTCTCTAATGTTCCAGTCTTTACACATCATTGGTATGGAAAACAGAATGGGACACAAGATACAAACAGATTTAGTCTAACCAGAAACATTAAACTGGGAATTCAACACACCCGAGCAAGGGAAACAATCTGGTACTAAAAATAACACATAATGATCTCAGAATGTCAAAGTAGCTTAAGTCCCAGGGGAAAAAAAGACATTACACTTTAATAACAACAGATATAAAGTTATTAAGTATCATTTACAAGAAACAATATTGAGGGGCAGGAGAGGCAGGTCAGAGGTTAACAGCCCCTACTGCAGCCAGGAGGTAGTGGTGCACGCCTTCAATCCCAGCACTCAGAAGGCAGAAGCATGCGGATCTCTGTGAGCTCAAGGCTAACCTGGTCTACAGACTAAGTTCCAAGACAGGCTCCAAAGCAGGTTCTTGCAGAGGAGACACGTTTGGTTCCCAGCACCTACAAGGCTGCTCACAACCACTTACAACTCCAGTTCCAGCAAATCTGGTTTCCAAGGGTTCCTGCAAGCAATATGGTGCACATAAACTCATGCAAGTAAACACATCTAACATATATAATAAATATATCTTTAAAAGGGGAAAAGAACAATGTTAAAAGTACCTGTGAAGAAGGCAACTTGTTGGGTCTCAATAACTTAGACTTCATCTTATATAAAATTATTTCCCTGAGGCTTGTATATGTTTAGAATAATTAGTTCCTTAATGTAGATTTTTTATTTAGTATAATTTTAAAGTGATTTGAAGATACTACATACATGCAGGCATTTTTAAAGCCTAAGTTTGAAGTGAGAAGGGAAAAATTAAAAGTTTTTTTTTTCTATTTCTGAATTGAAGTCAAATGCATTTTGGGTCACTGCCTTCAATAATCCAGAAAACAGTGTCCACTATAAATTTCTTAGGAAGGATATGGAGTGTATTTTGTGGGGGAGGGTGGTGTGGTTTGTTTTTAAATAATCTCACTAAGCTGTCTAGACCCAGTTTGGCACTGAATTCCTGACTTGTGTGATTCTCTGCCTCAGTCCCCCAAGTAGCTGTGACTATTGGCATAATGCTACCAGCCTAGTTAAACAGATTTTTTAAAAGTTTTAAATTATTTTAACAGTAGAGAGACTTTTTCTTCCTTTTCTTTAATTAATTTATTCTTTTGTTTTATCTAGACAGGGTTTCACTATGTAGCGCTAGCTGTTATGGAACTCAGGCTGGCCTCGAACTCACAGAGATCCTCCTGTCACTGCCTCCCAATTGCTATAATTAAATATGCACAGTACTATGCCCACTAGAGACTTCGGTTTTTTTTTTTTGTTTTTTTTTTTTAACAAAAAGCTATAATGATTAGGTGTGGTGTGGGTGGTAGAGGCCATGAAATGTTACACAGAAGATCACTCATGAAACAAAGAAAAAATTAGAGCAAAAACAAAGAAAAAGTATATAAAGAAAAAAATTATCTTTAAAGAGTTTGTGAAATGGCCATATTCTTTAGGCTTACAGCCATGGCACACATATGTACAATGTATAAATTCCTTCAGCTTCATTCAGTACTACAAATGCATAGCTTCTTCCTTAGAAATGAGAGCTACCATGACATGCTTTCATCGGAAAAAAGCTGTGACTACTGGTTATTCGGGTGAGAAGGTAAACAATTAAACTTCAAACAACTTTGTTTTGTCTCTAAAGGAAAGAAGCAATTATGTGTTCCATTGCCAAGGACCACTGCTTCAGGATAGAATCCCCAGCTACAGCTTTTGCACAGGATACCAGAGGCCACTTGAAGCACAAGCACAGTACATGGACATCACAGTCAGACAGACCTGGGTACAAGTCCCAGCTCTGCTCTGTTTACTGGCAGGCACTCTAATGAATCTGACCATGATACACTTTACAAAGAGGAAGACAGTAATAATTCTTACCTCACAGTAACTCCAAAGAGTCAGAATTCACATTTCTAGGATGTGGCCCAAGCCTGTGACTATTGAAAAGCTCCCTAGGTGATTCTGATGCCAGCCAAGTCTGGAAATCACTGTTAGTTCCTGGCACAGAACCTGGCATCTACTGAATGAATAATGGGGCAGACTGAAATACTAAGTGGTGATTCTTGTGAGGTCAAATATATCAATATTCCTTCCAGAAAAATAAAGATTATTTTTAAATGCTTGGAGATGACAGCCAAAATAGCCATTAGGAAACAGTCATACCTACAAAATAGTGGGGGTGAAGGAGGGCTCCAATCTGAATGTATAAAAATTTTATAACAAAACACTTTAATTAGTGAAAAACAATAAAAAGTTCCATCAGATCTACCCTGTAAAGCATCATAAAGTAAGTAGATAGTATCCTGCTTATGGGTTACTATTATCCAGAGTTTGAGAAAACTACAGTTTATATTAAAGCAATACACTTTTTTTTAAAAAAAGATTTATTTATTTATTATGTATTCAGTGTTCTGCCTGCATGTATCCCTGCAGGCCAGAAAAGGGCACCAAATCTCATTACAGATGGTTGTGAGCTCATGTGGTTGATGGGAATTGAACTCAGGACCTTTGTAAGAGCAGGCAAAGCTCTTAACCACTGAGCCATCTCTCCAGCCCAAAGCAATACACTTTTAATACCTATAAACTTCAACATTATCTTTTTTTTTCTTTTTGGTTTTTCGAGACAGAGTTTCTCTGTAGTTTTGGTGACTGTCTTGGAACTAGCTCTTGCAGATGAGGCTGGCCTCAAACTCACAGATATCCTCCTGTGTCTGCCTCCCGAGTGGTGGGATTAAAGGTGTGTGCCGCCACCACCACCACCTGGCCAACATTATCTTTTCACCATTAGCTCAAAAAGTCAATTTTAAGACCAAATGTAAACAAAAAACAAGGACAAAGCCCTGGTCATTTAAGTATGCACAACTATTATATCTGTGACTGGGGCAATCCTTAACTGAGTCAGAGAGGATTCTTATCACTGAATATCAATGCTTAGTATATTTTTCTCATATTGTCTTCTTAATGACAAGAATTTGAACCATTAACCATTTTATACCGTTTTGCTGCAAGACGATAATTATAGACAATATGGCATTTGCAAATACATATCTTAGTGAAGTTTTTTTTATTACATTTATACAGTTAAGGTATTCAAAACTCCTATGAGGGGAAAAAACACAACAAGCTCAGTAGATCTTAACAAATCGTAAATTTCATGTTAAATCAGTAAGGTTCTGTCTCACAGTCAGTAAGAAACATAAGACTCTACCCTCAAAGCCAGCTCACCACAGAGGTTTTGGCCAGCTGGTATAACCCTCTCTAACAAATGGTCCAGGAATTAGTGATTCATCTTTTCAAATATTTGCTTGCATTTAGTTGTTAAGCACATGACAGAAAGAACTTTTCCAATACTGTCAAGAATGGAGAAGCTGGTTAAATGAATGATCGTTAAGGACAGAAAACAAAATGCCAACTAATGTGATCTTTACCCCACCATTCCAAAACAGTGTTACAAGACACAGGATGTTTTCCAGCCCTTCACCCCTCAAGGCTAAATCAAGCAGCATGAAAGGCCATATTATATGCTGCTTCAGCGATTTTCTCTCATTAGAAGACGATTTTAGATTCTCTCTCAGTAAAGTGTGTCTCAAGCAATGGCTTCTGGCAACATCTTATTTTATGACGAACACTTTCAAGCATTAAGCAAAGGAGGACTAATGCACTGTAAACAGCATCCATATACTTACCACATAGTCTACCAGTAACGTTTTGTGTTTGCTTTACCACAAATTTGTCCATTATTATATCCACCAAAACATTTTTTAAAATGTTTTGAAGAAAACTACATACTTTAGAAAACCTCCAATAATTCAGCATACCGGTATATCACTAGTCAGACCTCAATATTTTTAGGAACTAAATTTGTATGTATCATGCAAACCTTAACTATTTCAATGCTGAGTTTTGTTGAACACATATCTGTGTCTTCAGTACCTATCAAGATAGGGTATACCTCCAGCAGGGCACTGCAGTAACCACAGAGGAAGAAAAGAAAAATACACGATATATTTCACAGAAATAAGTTTCCTTTGAAAATATCTTTTAGAGTACCCAACGAGCATAATTTCTTTAATTATTGAGGTTAGACGGACAAAAACAAATTTAGTACTGCAATAAGACAAATGCAGATATATTTTTAAGACCACACATGCCAGATGAAATAGAAAGTACCCAAAGTTTTTGTTTTTTATTGATTTTATGTGTAAGGGTATTTGCCTGCATGTGTCTGTGCCCAGAAGGAGTCAGATCCCTTAGAACTGGAGTTCCAGATGGCTGTGAGCCACTATGGGGGTACTGGGAATTGAACCCATATCCTCTGAAAGAGCAGTCAATGATGCTCTTAACCACTGGGCTATCTCTCCAGGCCTCCTAAAGATTCTTAATAATTACTTAAAGTATTAAAGCTCTAGAGCATTTGTTATGTTGTTGGAGGAGAAAAGGGAAGTCTGAAATAGTTCTCCATCTCCCTAGGTTCCACTAACTATAGATATTTGAAAAGGAAAAAAGGATTGAATTTCTTTTCTGTTGCTGTGATAAAAAAGACCCCAACAAAAGCAAACCAGAAGTGGGGATTTCTTTAGGCTCCTCACAGGTCCAGGCTGGAGTTCATCATAGTAAGGATGTCACAGAGACAGGAGCTTGAGGGAACTGGTCCTATGACATCGATAACCAGGAGCATAGAGCAATGAATGCATGAATAGCATGATCAGCTCCCCCAAGCCCCAGGGATGGTGTTACCCACTTTTAGGCTGGGTCTTCTCACATAAATCAACATAACAAAGTCACTACCCTATAGTCATTCCCACTGACCTACTTGATCTGGACAATCCTTCATTGACACTGGAGTGGTTCTAGGTTGTGTCGAATTGACAATTAAATCTAATAATCAAATGTGATAACCATGTATAGGTTGCTCATGGGCTATTATTCCCTAAACAATATGTGATTAACAACTATTTATGCAGCACATATATTTTATGAGGTATTATAAGTAATATAGACATGGCTTAAAGTAGAGAGGAGGGAACAAGTAGACTATATGCAAACATTATGCCATCTTAGATAAGGGAGTTTTAACATCTATAAATTTTGGTATCTATAGGAGACCTGGGGAGCCAATCTCCCTTGAATATTAAGAGCTGTAGATTGAATTTTGTTGGAATTTCACTTTACACCCAATGGGAAAGGCAGCCTCGATAAGGTATTTTTTTAAAATATTTATTTATTTATTATGTATACAATATATGCCTGCAGGCCAGAAGAGGGCACCAGACCTCATTACAGATGGTTGTGAGCTACCATGTGGTTGCTGGGAATTGAACTCAGGACCTTTGGAATAGCAGGCAATGCTCTTAACTGCTGAGCCATCTCTCCAGCCCCGATAAGGTATTTTTATATGTCACTCAAGTATCCAAAACTATGTCAGCAGTAGTGCTGAGGAGAGCATTTGAGGCTTAGGTTACACAGGGGACTATTATCCCATAGACTGTAACCTTCAAGAGGCTGGGACAAGCACAAGATGATTCTTCTCTTGTGTGCTGAGGTTGGTGTAAGAAAGGACATTTTTGGAGAAAAGCAGGTTATCTCTCTGGTTGAACTGAAGGACTACCTGTAAAATTTTTCAGCTAAACTATGAAAAGTGTCTAATCCAAAGGCAGTAACATTTGGTGTCAAAAACTTGTATGAGAAGGGTGAGACTACGGCAGAAAGAATGATAGCGCACAATCCTGACCTGACCCATCACAAAGGAAAAAAGACAAAACCTTTTAGCATGCAAAACATGAGTTAAAAAAGAAAACTGGCTGGGTGTAGTGACGCATGCCTTTAATCCCAGCACTTGGGAGGCAGGGGCAGGCAGATCTCTGAGTTTGAGGCCAGCCTGGTCTATAGAGCGAGTTCCTGGATAGCCAGGCCTACCAAGAAACACCCTATCTTGAAAAATCAAAAAATGAATAAAAAAAACCCCAACAAATTGGCTGGGAAGGTGGCTCAATGGGTAGAAAGCTTGTTGTGTAAGTGTGAGGACTAGAGTTTGAATCCCGAAGACCCACATAAATGCTGGGCAGGCATGGCGGACCACCAGCACTTGGGAGGCAGATGGGATCCCCACAGCAAGCTGGCTAGCTAGACTAGCTGAAGAGATGAGCTCTGGGCTCAACCAGAGACTCTGCCTTAAATAATTAAGACAATATCAACCTCTGGTTTCCATATGTATGTGCATACACACATGGCCAGATACATGGCAACACAATACACATATGCATGCACACTACACACATATACACAGGCAAAAAATATTAAGTAAATAATACAAATAAAATTTAGGTCTTGACTAGAGCAAGGAATTTTCAGAATAGAGAAAAAAACAGGAAATATCCTTCGATTAAGTCTTAAGGATGAAAAAAATCTGCCTTAAATGCAAAAAGGAAATTCCAAGTAAAAACTGAGGTAAGTGCTAATGATGGTTGCAGAAGGGAGAAAAACAATTTTAATATTCCTTTTCTTTTTGGTTTTTCGAAGACAGGGTGTCTCTGTGTAGCTTTGGATTCTGTCCTGGAACTCACTCTGTAGATCAGGCTGGCCTCAAACTCACAAAGATCTGCCTCCCTTTGCCTCTCAAGGGCTGAGATTAAAGGACTTGTGCTACCTACCACTGCCCGGCTCAAATTTAATATTCTTGATTACTT
Organism: Ondatra zibethicus; assembly: GCA_004026605.1. Classification (NCBI taxonomy): domain Eukaryota; kingdom Metazoa; phylum Chordata; class Mammalia; order Rodentia; family Cricetidae; genus Ondatra; species Ondatra zibethicus. Next base: position 7,503 of record PVIU01010711.1, on the reverse strand, counting down.
GAAGGTTTCACCCCAGAAGACCTAATAATAGGAAGAATATTGCTATTTTATCCAAAGTTTTAAGGAAAATAATTTTTCTATTGAAAAAAACTCAGTGCTATTAAGAAAAGTAAATAAAGGTAGAAGTGGCACAAATGGCAAAAATTTACTTAATAATACCTGTTTAAAATGGTGTCTAAAACACCTGACTGTACAAACAGTTGCATACCCATCAGATCTAATAGGTGGAGTCATAAATACCTAGGCGAATTTATTCTAAAATTTGTAAAACTAGAAAGTGGTAAAATATTTTTAAAAACAGAAAACATTTACAAAATGTTTAAGGTTTTAAAAATTGTGATGTCACCATTCAATATACCAGGTATTGAACAAAGATGAAAAACGTCTATATATTCTTGTCAAAGGGAGCTGGGGTTAGGGATGAAGGACAGCAATACACAATACGCTTAACGCCCTAACAAAGCCTATGGATGAAACATGAGTGCCACTAGGAGACTGTTGGTCCACCAGTTTTCTAGTTGAAAAGGAACTTAATCACACTGAAGTATCTCTGTATGGGCAAGTTCTTAGAAGACTATAAAGCAGCACTAGCAACTGCATTGCAACACACTCTCACAGGATCCCCATGCAGACCAGTGAGATGGCTCAGTGGCTAAAGATGCACACTTTCCCACACAGGCCTGGTCACCTGAGTTCAATTCCTGGAATACACATAAGAGTGGAAAGAAAAAACAAAGTCATTCTCTGACCTCCATACATATATGCACACTCAGAGAACAAAAATAAATTTTTTATTTTGTTTTTTCAAGACAAAGTTTCTTTGTAACTTTGGAGCCTATCCTGGAACTAGCTCTTGTAGACCAGGGTGGCCTCGAACTCACAGAGACCCCCCAGCCTCTGCCTCCCGGGTGCTGGGATTAAAGGTGTGCACCACCACTGCCCAGCACAAAAAAATTTTTTTAAAAATTCAGAAATTAAAAACCACACAGTGAAAGGTTAACAGAGATTAAAAATTAAATTGATAAAGCTATAAACAGGAAGTTTAATGAAAACAACAAGGATCAGAAATCCAATGGAAAATCAAATTATTTTGAGACAATATGGATGTTGCACCCCAATATCCTTTCTGAAGGAATCCTCTGTAGGAATCCACATTATGTACCTGATAGCTGAGAAGTTTTGTATTGGTGCCAAGTGTCCCAGGACAGACCACCTGAGGGAAAAAAGGTACTAGAGACTACAATAAAAATCTTTTGGGAAAAAAAAAAACCCTGTTCATGTTCACGTGTGATTAGAGGCACATGCACCACAGAATATATGTGGATATCAGGACAACCTTAGGCCTTGGTCCTTGCCTCTTGTTTGAGGCAGTCTCTTGTTTTGCCATGAACACCAAGTTCGCCAGCTTCTGGAAATCCTACCAATTCTGCCTCATGTAAGAGCACTGGGATTACAGATTCACCCCACTGCACATGGCTTTACATGGGTTACAGAGAGTTGAACTCAGGTCCTCAAACTTCTATGGCAAATGCTTTTGCCCACTGAATCATATCCCCAGTCCAATTGCAGTAAATTCTTTTTTGTTTGTTTGTTTTTTTTTTTTTGTTTTGAGACAGGGTTTCTATGTAGCACTGGAGCCTGTCCTGGAACTAGCTCTTGTAGACCAGGCTGGCCTCGAATTCACAGAGATCCACCTGCCTCTGCCTCCCAGGTGCTGGGATTAAAGGTGTGCGCCACCACTGCCTTAATTGCAGTAAATTCTAATTGCTTTAGTTGGAGGTAACAAATACAGTATCTTAGCGAGCCTTAAAAACTGACTTGGAGCAGGGCGGTGATGGCACACACCTTTAATCCCAGCACTTCAGAAGCAGAGACAGGCAGATCTCAGTGAGTTTGAGGCCAGCCTGGTCTACAAAACGAGTTCCAGGACAGTCCAGACTGTTACACAGAGATACCCTGTCTCAAAAAAACCAAAAAACAAACAAAAAACCACCCCAACAACACCCCCCCCCAAAAAAAACCTTGACTTGGAAGGTTATTAATATGTAGTTCATAGGCATCTGTAGCTATGAACAATGATGAAGCAATAAGAACTGAATAAAGGAGCTGTATTTCCCATGAGGAAGGGTGGAGTAGGGGTCATATTTTGAGAATACTGCATTCAGTGAACAAAGGAGAGGAAACTTAATTCTTTAGGAGGTAGAAGTAAGAAAAAACCAACTCTGAAACATAAACTACAGAGTAATAACACACTTGCTGAGTAAGAAATGTTAAACCTTCTAATTGAAGTGTACAGGACCTGTGAAATTATGCCTGGATGCTGTAATTTCAAGCAGGGGGAAAGCTGCATGCAGAGGTCATTCCTTACCGAATTCTTACATTAACTTCTTGCTATTTAAATATTTTCTAGTTCTCAAAAGCTCAGACAAAAAAGGCAGGTAAGCAGGGTGTGGAGAGGTGGCTCCGGAGCAGATCACACACTGCTCTTGCAGAAGCCCCAGCACCCATGTTGCTTTGTTCACCAGTGCCTGTAACTCCAGCTCTAGGAGGAAAATACACACTCTTTTGCTCCACTAAAAGTTTCCTAAGGGCTGTGGCCCAGGTTTTGGCATTCACTACTTCCTGACTATTTAGCTTTTCAATTTTTAAATTTGAATACCAGAAAAAAAATTCATCCAACTCAATGGCAAATGCCTTGAAAATGCCAAAAGCGAGAAGGGAGGAGGAGGAGGAAGGAAGGAAGGAGAAGAAGAAGAAGAAGAAGAAGAAGAAGAAGAAGAAGAAGAAGAAGAAGAAGAAGAAGAAGAAGACCACCACCACCACCACCACCACCACCACCCAAATGACTGAAATTGATCACTGGTTCAGTTGGTCATTGGTGGTGCCCGCTTACTTCCCCCTTACACTTAGAATCTCGTGATGAATATTAAGTTTTACTTTACAAGGATCTGACCCTAAAATACAGAAAAATTCCCATTTAATGTTTTGTAATAGAGATCACCATTTTCAAGAATTCCTAATAGGCCTGGAGAGATAGTTCAGTGGTTAAGAGCACCCAAGTTTTGTTCCTAGCAGCGACAGGCTCACAATTGCCTAATAAAACTCCAGCTCCAGAGGATCAACACCTCTAGCTCCAGAGGCACTGCACACATATACCATATTTCCCTCCCACATACACATAATTAAAAACATTAAAATCTTTTTTAAAATTCTTTACCAAATTTTCTAAACGATTCTTAATAATATTTTTAAGCTACACAGATTTTAGAGTATCAAAGAAAATTGTATTCTAAAACCTTCAAAGTGATTCTCCATCATAAATTCAACTCCACTGGATAAGGTGTTGCACACCTTTAATCCCAGCACTCTGGAGGCAGAGGCAGGTGATCTGTTTGAGTTCCAGGCTAGCCAGAGTTACATAAGGAGACCTTGTCTCAAAAAAAAAAAAAACCAAAAAACCAAAAACCAAAAAAACCCCCAAAAACCTGGGTATGGTACACACCTGCAGTCCCAGCACTCAGGAGGCTGAGGCAGGAGGACCACCGGTTTCAGGTCAGTTTAAGAATGCGTAGTAAGATCCTGTCTCAAAAAATTTTTTTCATTATCAGAAAAAAATTAGAAAAGATATTATATAATCCTTGAACACGAATTTAATCTCCATGAGTTTAAACAGATTGTTGTAAGTACACTTCAGAAACACAGCTACTGTTACTAACCTTGCTAATCACACCTCAGAGCTGAGAGAATTGCTTGTTCCCTGTTCAGTACAGAAAAACACACTATTATGTACAATGCTAAGCTTTTTGTTCCCCTTAATACTAAAAGAAGCTATTTAGCTGACTAAGCATAAAAATCTACATAGGCCATGATGGAATACTTTATATAATCAATAGTTTAAAAACATTGAGTCTAGAAAAAAATTAAAGTCCTGTAAAAAAAAAAAAAGCAAAAAGCAGAACTTACAAAGATATTAAGCAGAAGCCCCACACATTATGTATCCTGGGAAGTAAGGATGCTCACAAAGTCACCACAGTAGACAAAACAAAACAACAATTGTGAAATGTAAGATTAAAAGCAGGAAATTCAGGCCAACTTTTTTCTTAAAGCCTATTTTTAAAAGGCAACAACAACAACCAAAAAAACCCCACAAATAAATCCCTAAATTCTGGGACACCAGCCCTAACAAAACAGCTCTAACAAGTACCACAAAACCAAGGTTAGTGAAGTGTCACATATTGACATAGGTTCTTATCTTATTACTGTAACCCATAATAACAGGGACCTACAAAGCAAGTTATCACCCCAAGAAGTGAAAACTCTACAGAAAGTGAAAAATCAAAAGAAGTGCCTTGTAATCTATACTCTGGGTACCACAAGGCAGAATTCATGGAAGGCAAACCGCAGGTTATTTACAAATTACAATCGAGGGAGCCAGCATAGCGTTAACTACCTGTAGCCATCCTAAAGCCAGGAATACAGACAAGAAGTGAGCCTACAATATTGAGAACAAATTTCTTGGAGAAAAAACTTCCGAAGGAAGTGCTAGCTCCTACCAGCACCAAGAACAGCTGAAAGTAAATTAAAACTCCGCAAACAAAACCTGGAAACCTCTTCATGTCAAGGAAGCAGGGCTTGAAATCAGGATTTAGACTAACATCACTAAGAAGCTGTAACCCTTGAAGCGTTCAGTAAGGTGTGGTTCTCAGAGCGCTATAGGAAGTCGATACCTGCATTTATGCTAATCTATTACATCAACTGTCTTACAGATTAGAAAACACTTTATTTCTCAACAGCAATCCATCGCACTACCTGACTTTCACACACAGCTGTTAAGTCACTTCAACCAAGGATAAGCCGATGATAAGTGAGGGACCTGGGAGACTACAGGACACTACTCGGGCAGTAACAGACGCTGCCAACTTTGAAAAGTTCAAAGTACAACACTCCAGGGGACACAGCCTCACTCAGACGTCTACACAAGACTTCCTCAGCGGTTCAGCCCGGCAGCTCTACCTAGGTCTCCTGTAAGAACGGGGAGAGCGAGGCCGACAGCAGGCAGGAAGCGATGCCAAATCTGGAGGCTCGCAGGGGGTGCTGGCGGACGACTCCCGCGTCCCACTCTGGCGCTGAGCCCAGAGGCAGCAGAATCCTTCGTCTAGGACACCTGGTCAATCTCCAGAGAGAGGGAAGAACCCTGCCTATTCCCGTTTCCGCTTACTATCCCGAACTCGGGCTTTCCAATGGAAAGAGCTGCCCAGAAATCGTGCCTCCCCGGGCTTTTACCCAAATTTTAGCTCAGGCCTTGAGAACAGGAGAATCCGCTAGGTCTGGCTCCCGCCTCCAGCCTCTCGGTACGGCGCAGAACTCTTCCCTAGCCTCTCTCCACCACGTAGAACTCTCCACCCCAGGCACCACCAGACCTCCCCAGGGGAAGTCTGCTCCCCGCTGAAACGCAAACTCCCTAAGAGGAACCCCCCCCGCCCACGGCTTGCGCCCCTCGATCCCTTCCGCTCCGAGCTGCCAGGACAGAGCGTTCCCCCCCCCCACGTCGGGAGCCTCCCCAGGGGGTACCTGCCTCTCACCTGGGCCCGCTTAGCAGCAGTCTCCTCGGAAGGGTGACCCCAGGACCTCCTCCAGGCAAGATCTCCCCAAAGGGAAACACCCTCTTCCAGGAACCGCTTCAGGCGCCTCCAGCGCGGGCCTCGGCGGAGAACGTGCCGGCTGCTTCCCAGGCTCTGCCAGGCGCCACCCTCTCCCAGACCCCTGCCCGGAGCCGGCCGCGGCCCCAGTCCGCTCTCTCCGACCCAGGCTCTAGCGGCTGCTCCCTTGCCTCACAGACGTCCCTAGCCCGTAGGCTCCCTCCCCGGCCACGTCCCCCAGGGGCTTCCCAGAGCAGCGAGGTTGGGCTGTGGCACTGACTTCCACTAGCTCCCGGGCCCGCCGGAAGGAGGGGACAGCGACAGCGGCGCGACTCCTTTGTGACAGGTCCAAGAGAGCGGTAAAGATGGACGCGAGGACACGGCACAGCCATTACGCGCAGGGCCCACCCCCGCTTCGCACCGCCCGGGCCCTCCCTCAGTCCCCTAGGAAACGCCCCTTCCTCGGTGGCAAGCCCTCTCTCTCCGGCAGCCAATCAGCGTCCACAGCTCGTGTCACGTGAGCCCGCGGTTCGGCCCGCCACCCTGGAATGAGCCGGCTAATCCCCTTGCCGAAGGGCGAACGGCCCAATCAAATCTCTCCATCCGGTGTTGGAGCACCGGATTTCCACGAGGCGCTCGGGGGCGGGAGGCCGCTGTTGATTGGGCTACGCCGCCGGAAGCGGGGTGGGAATTTGTTGTGGCGGTGAGGAAGAGGAAGCCCCGAAGGGTCAAAAGGAATACAAAAGCAAAGTCGTCTCGCTCGCTTTACGCCGTTGTCCTTTCTGTCTTTCTTTCCTATTTTTTTAAGAGCGAGCGGCCTTGGCGGCGGCGGTTTTGGTTAGACGCCGCGGAGGTGAGGGAGGCTCTCCTCCCGCGCTCTGGGAGGTGAGTGCGGCCTGGGTCCGCGCCGGGAGGGGAAACCAGGCTTCTTGGCCGAGGGGAGGGTGAACTACGGCCGGAGTTAGGGTTAGGGCCCAGACTCGTCTTCAGTCCGCGTTCTTGCCCGTGCCCGGTATCCTGAGGCTCCTGGGCTGGGAGTTTTTGGTGGCCACCCTGAGCGGAGCCGCGGGAGCCTGCGGACGGCGTGGGGGGTCGAGGTGGGAGGTTCCGACCCTCTCTTGCTCGCCGGGCCGCTTGCTGCTCTCAGCCCTTTTCTGCTAGTTGAAGTTATCCAGGCCTCAAGTAAGCAGCCGCCTCTGTTGCACTCGGAACCACTCCACGCTCCTTAGAAAACGTGGCATGTCCCATTGAGAATCGTTGAATCCCAGAGTGTAGTTGTGGGATGGGAAACACGTTTGTTACGTGTGGTTGCCACGTCCCAATCGCTGTGCCCCGCGCATTCTCTTCTGTTAGGAAACAAGGCGATGTCCCTATTAGAACTAAGACCAATGTCTTATTTGAGAGTTGGTGCCCCTTGGAATATCAGTCCACGGAGAGGGAAGGGGAGACCTATTGTTTGTAGAAGTGCTTCTTAGAGGAAAACAAGATTTTAAAATACAGATCTTGTACCTCACCTCTTAGTCTGATTGGTTAAGTCTAGAGTAGGAGCCAAGAAAGGCTAATATGAACCTGTGGTTTAATATTTACGGCGACTTCTTGTATGTAAACCTGTGAGACAGGTTTCGTTGGTTACGTTAATTGAGTTATTGATGTGTCCCCAGAAACACCATCTGGAGGAGCTCAACATGGCAATCCTGAAATCCTATGTCCATGGAGGCTGGGGGAGGGGAGTCGGGAGTCTGTCAGTTGGAGTCAAGACTGCCAGAAAACAAAGCAGGATAAACGAACAAACTAATAAAATGATTTGGAGGGTACTGCTTCTGAAATATTTGAAAGGAATCTGGTTACTGCTTCTGAAATATTT